>SJYC01103467.1:0-17577 GCA_006408675.1 Madoqua kirkii
GATAAGAATACTTTATATGTAATGTAATGTTCTTCCATCTGGAGACATATAATGTCTGGTTGTCTCTATTTTTGTAATATTAACAGCTGTTCATGCTCAATGACCAGATTCATTCATTTAATAGGAATTGTAAAATGGTCATGTTCTAAGTCTAACATTAATTCTTACCTTACTAGCTGAGACAGTTCTATAAAGTGCAACTTTTCTCCCCTTCAGTGACAGAAATGTATAGGAAAGCAAGATGAAGTTAAAGTTTTCCCGTAGTGGTTTGCAAAATAATGTGTTTTTTCCCTAGCATTTTTCAACGGGAACCAATTAGATATACAATGTAATATTTTACTAACTCATGGATTTAATAATATATGGTGTGTTGCAACTATTGTAGTTACTATTAATACCAACACCAGTGAGAGCCTCTTTGCCAAAAAATAGGATTCAGTTCAATTCAGTTTCTGAGTCATGTCCGACTCTTTGCCACCGAATGAACTGCAGCACGCCAGGCCTCCCTGTCCATCACTAACTCCTGCAGTTTACCCAAACTCATGTCCATTGAGTCAGTGATGCCATCCAACCACGTCATCCTCTACCGTTTCCTTCTTCTGAATGGATTTAATAATATATGGTGTGTTGCAACTATTGTAGTTACTATTAATACCAACACCAGTGAGAGCCTCTTTGCCAAAAAATAGGATTCAGTTCAATTCAGTTTCTGAGTCATGTCCGACTCTTTGCCACCGAATGAACTGCAGCACGCCAGGCCTCCCTGTCCATCACTAACTCCTGCAGTTTACCCAAACTCATGTCCATTGAGTCAGTGATGCCATCCAACCACGTCATCCTCTACCGTTTCCTTCTTCTGCTGCCCTCAATCTTTCCCAGCATCAGGATCTTTTCAAATGAGTCAGTTCTTTGCATCAGGAGGCCAAAGTGTTGGAGTCTCAGCTTCAACAACAGTCCTTCCAATGAACATTCAAGACTGATCTCTTTTAGGATGGACTGGCTGGATCTCCTTGCAGTCCAAGGTAATCTCAAGAATCTTCTCCAATACCACAGAGGATCAGTTCTTCTCCAACAACACAAAGCATCAATTTTACAGCATTCAGCTTTCTTTTTTTAGAATATAAATTTATATATTTTTTAAATTGGAAGTTAATTACTTTACAATATTGCATTGGTTTGCCATAGGTAAACATGAATCTGCCATGGGTGTACACGTGTTCCCCATCCTGAACCTCCCTCCCAACTCTCACATCCATACATGACTCCTGGAAAATCATAGCCTTGACTAGACAGATCTTTGTTGGCAAAGTAAGCTTTTGAATATGCTATCTAGATTGGTCATAATTTTCTTTCCAAGGAGTAAGTGTATTTTAGTTTCATGGCTACAGTCACCATCTACTGTGATTTTGGAGCCCCCAAAGATAAAGTCAGACAGTTTCCACTGTTTCCCTATTTGCTATGAAGTGATGGGACTGGATGCCATGGTCTTAGTCTTCTAAATGTTGAACTTTAAGCCAACTTTTTCCCTCTCCTCTTTCACTTTCATCAAGAGGCTCTTTAGTTCTTCTTCACTTTCTGCTATAAGGGTTGAATCATCTGCATATCTGAGGTTATTGATATTTCTCCCAGTCCCGGCAGTCTTGATTCCAGTTTGTGCTTCTTCCAGCCTATCCTTTCTCATGATGTACTTTACATATAAGTTAAATAAGCAGGGTGACCAGTCTGTTGTTCCTTGTCCAGTTCTAACTGTTGCTTCATAACCTGCCTACAGGTTTCTCAAGAAGCAGATCAGGTGGTTGGGTATTCCCATCTCTTTCAGAATTTTCCACAGTTTATTGTGATCTGCACAGTCAAAGGCTTTGGCATAGTCAATAAATCAGAAATAGATGTTTTTCTGGAACTCTCTTGCTTTTTTGATGTTCCAGCAGATGTTGGTGATTTTATCTCTGATTCCTCTGCCTTTTCTAAAGCCAGCTTGAGTATCTGGAATTTCGTGGTTCACGTATTGCTGAAGCCTGGCTTGGTGAATTTTGAGCATTATTTTACTAACATGTGAGATGAGTGCAATTGCGCAGTAGTTGGAGCACAATTGTAGTTGGCATTGCCTTTCTTTGGAATTGGAATGAAAACTGACTTTTTCCAGTCCAGTGGCCACTGCTGAGTTTTCCAAATTTGCTGGCATATTGAGTGCAGCACTTTCACAGCATCATCTTTCAGGATTTGAAATAGCTCAACTGGAATTCCATCACCTCCACTAGCTTTGTTTGTAGTGATGCTTTCTAAGGCCCACTTGACTTCCCATTCCAGGATGTCTGGCACTAGGTGAGTGATCACACCACTGTGATTATCTAGGTCATGAAGATCTTTTTTGTACAGCTCTTTTGTGTATTGTTGCCACCTCTTCTTAATATCTTCTGCTTCTGTTAGGTCCATACCATTTCTGTTCTTTATCGAGCCCATCTTTGCATGAAATGTTCCATTGGTATCTCTAATTTTCTTGAAGAGATCTCTAGTTTTTCCCATTCTATTGTTTTCCTCTATTTCTTTGCACTGATCACTAAGGAAGGCTTTCTTATTTCTCCTTGTTATTCTTTGGAACTCTGCATTCAAATGACTATATATTTCCTTTTCTCCTTGGCTTTTCACTTCCCTTTTTTTTTCACAGCTATTTGTAAGGCCTCCTCAGACAGCCATTTTACTTTTTTGCATTTCTTTTTCGTGGGGATGTTCTTGCTTCCTGTCTTCTCTACAATGTTTCAAACCTCTCTCCATAGTTCATCAGGCACTCTATCTATCAGATCTAGTCTCTTAAATCTATTTCTCACTTCCACTGTATTATCATAAGGAATTTGATTTAGATCATACGTGAATGGTCTAGTGGTTCTCTCCATTTTGTTCAGTTTCAGTCTGAATTTAGCAATAAGGAGTTCAAGATCTTAGCAACAGTCAGCTTCTAATCTTGTTTTTGCTGACTGTATAGAGCTTCTCCATCTTTGGGTGCAAATAATGTAATCAATATGATTTCAATGTTGACCATCTGTTGATATCCATGTGTAGAGTCTTCTCTTGTGTTATTGGAGAAGGGTGTTTGCTATGTCCAATGCATTCTCTTGGCAAAACTCTACTAGCCTTTGCCCTGCTTCATTCCGTACTCCAAAGCTAAATTTGCCTGTTATTCCAGGTGTTTCTTGACTTCCTACTTTTGCATTCCAGTTCCCTATAATGAAAAGGACATCTTTTTTAGGTGTTAGTTCTAAACGGTCTTGTAGGTCTTCACAGAAATGTTCAGCTTCAACCTCTTCAGCATTACTAGTCAGGGCATAGACTTGGATCACCATGATATTGAATGGTTTGCCTTGGAAATGAACAAAGATCATTCTGTCGTTTTTGAGATTGCATCCAACTACTGCATTTCAGAATCTTTTGTTGACTATGATGGCTACTCCATTTCTTCTAAGGAATTCCTGCCCACAGTAGTAGATATAATGGTCATCTGAGTTAAATTTATCCATTCCAGTCCATTTTAGTTAGCTGATTCCTAGAATGTCGATGTTCACTGTTGCCATTTCCTGTTTGACCACTTCCAATTTGGCTTGATTCATGGACCCAGCATTTCAAGTTCCTGTTGAATATATTGTATAATTATTCATTCATTTTATTCTTTATTATAGGTAAAAGTTCAAATAATGACACCATTAATTACGTCACTAGCAACAACATGATTACTACAGTTTTTTAAAAATTTTTTTGTCTTCATGCTGTAATTCAGAAAAAGTCCTGTCTAATCAAAACTATGTTTCTTCCAGTAGCTTTGACCAACCTAGACAGCATATTAAAAAGCTGAGACATTACTTTACTGAGAAAGGTCCATCTAGTCCATGCTCTGAGTTTTTCCTGTAGTCATTTATGGATGTGAGAGTTGGGCCATAAAGAAAGTTGAAAACTGAAGAATTGATGCTTTTGAGCTGTGATGTTGGAGAAGACTCTTGAGAGTCTCTTGGACTGAAAAGAGATCCAACCAGTCAATTCTAAAGGAAATCATTCCTGAATATTCATTGGAAGGGCTGATGCTGAAGTTGAAGATCCAGTACTTTGGCTACCTGATGTGAAGAACTGACTCACTGGAAAAGACTCTGATGCTGAGAAAGATTGAAGACAGGAGGAGAAGAGGAAGACAGAGGATGAGAAGATAATATGGTATCATTGACATGATGGACATGAGCTTGAAGAAGCTGAGGGAGTTGGTGATTGACAAGGAAGTCTGGTGTGCTGCAGTCCATGGGGTCACAAAGAGTCGGACATCACTGAGCGATTTAACTGACTGATGCTGTAATTCACTGACAGTGTGTAGTCAGATTACCATGTTTTTTTTTTAATCACTTGGAATAAATCCTCTATACTGTATGTCACCAATTAGATTTCATTTGTTTTACTTCACCTTTTGGAGATTTCTTTTTTAAATCTTTTAAATAATAGTTTCATTTTGTGATTATGTAAATACTTAGAATTCCCAAGGATCAAATATCTAATATAAATCATATTCCAAGAAATTTATTCCTGTATGTGCCTACTATGTTGAATCACCTCTCTCCTGAATATCAGTCTTTAAAACTTCGTAACTTACCCATCCATTGCTTTTTAATATTAAAAAAGTAAATAAATAAATATCCATTTGTCTAGTAAGTGACATTATACCATACTTTCCTTCCTTAATATTTCTTTTTTCAACTTAGTAATGTCTCTTGGACTTTATATAACATAGTTACAGAACATTTTTTTCTTTATTATAACTGCATTGTATACCACTCTGTGGATATTCCACTATTTATCTATCTTAGAAATACAGGTTTTAAGCAGAACACCTTGTTTTTGTTGTTTAGTCACTCAGTCGTGCTCAACTGCCCCATTGACTGCAGCACACCAGGCCTCCCAGTCCTTCATTATCTCTCAGAGTTTGCTCAAACTCATGCCCATTGAGGCAGTGCTGTCATCAACTATGTTATCCTCTCTCTCACCCTTCTCCTCTTGTCCTCAATCTTTCCCAGCATAAGAATCTCTTCCAATAAGTCAGTTCTTCTCATCAGGTGGCCAAGTTATTGAAGCTTCAGCTTCACCATCAGTCCTTCTGATGAATATTCAGGGTTGACTTCCTTTAACATTGACTCGCTTGATCTTATTGCTGTCCAATTCATCCTCAAGACTTTTCTCCAGCACCACAGTTGAAAGTGTCAATTCTTCTGTGCTCAGGCTTCTTTATGGTCCAACTCTCACACCTTTACATGACTACTGGAAAAACCATAACTTTGAGTATATGGACCTTTGTCAGCAAAGTGATGTCTCTGCTTTGTAATATGCTGTCTAGGTTTGTCATAGCTTTTCTTCCAAGGAGCAAATGTCTTTTAATTGCATTGGTTGCATTCACAGTCTGCAGTGATTTTGGAACTTAAGAAAATAAGATGTCGTTTTCCGCATCATGAAGTGTTGGGACCAAATGCCATGATTTTAGTTCTTTGAATGTTAAGTTTTAAGCCAGTTTTTTTCATTCTCCTTTTTGATCCTTATCAAGAGACTCTTTAATACCTCTTCACTTTCTGCCATTAGAGTGATATCATCTGCATATCTTCAGACACTCTATCTATCAGATCCAATCTATTGAATCTATTTGTCACTTCCACTATATAATCATAAACATAGCAGTGGCCACAGGACTGGGAAAATTCAGTTTTCATTCCAGTCCCAAAGAAGGGCAATACCAAAGAATGTTCAGACTGCTGTATAATTGCACTCATCTCACATGCTAGCAAAGTAATGCTCAAAAGTCTCCAAGCCAGGCTTCAACAGTATGTGAACTATGAATTTTCATAGGTTCAAGCTGAATTTAGAAAAGGCAGAGGAACCACAGATCAAATTTCCAACCTCCCTTGGATCATTGAAAAAGCAAGAGAATTCTAGAAAAACATCTAATTCTACTTTATTGGTTACACCAAAGCATTTGACTATGTAGATCACAACAAATTGTGAAAAATTGTTCGAGAAATAGGAATTCCAGACCATCTTATCTCCCTTTTGAGAAATCTGTATGCAAGTCAAGAAGCAACAGTTAGAACTGAACATGGAATAACAGACTGGTTCCAAATTGGGAAAACAGTACGTCAAGTCTGTATGTTGTCACTCTGCTTATTTAACTTATATGCAGAGTATATCATGTGAAATGACTGACTGGATGATGCACAAGCTGGAATCAGGATTGCTGGGAGAAATATCAATAAACTCAGATATAAAGATGATACCACCCTTATGGCCAAAAGTGAAGTGGAACTAAAGAGCCTCTTGATGAAAGTGAAAGAGGAGAATAAAAAGTTGGCTTAAAACTCAACATTTAAAAAATGAAGATTGTGGCATCTGGTCCCATCACTTCATGGCATATTGATGGGGAAACCATGGAAACTATGATAGACTTTATTTACTTGGGCTTCAAAATCACTGCATATGATTACTGTAGCCATAAATTAAAAGAGACTTGCTCCTTGGAAGGAAAGCTATGACCAACCTAGACAGCATATGAAAAGCAGAGACATTACTGACAAAGGTCCATCTTGTCTAAGCTATGGTTTTCCCAGTAGTCATGTATAGATGTGAGAATTGGACTGTAAAGAAAACTAAGCACCAAAGAATTGAAGCTTTTGAACTGTGGTGTTGGAGAAGATTCTTGAGAGTCCTTTGGACTGCAAGGAGATCAATCTAGTCAATCCTAATGGAAATCAATCCTGAATATTCCTTGGAAGGACTGATACTGAAGCTGAAGCTCCAATACTTTGGCCATATGATGCAAAGAATTGACTCATTGGAAAAGACTCTGATGCTGGGAAAGATTGAAGGCAGGAAAAGAAGGGAACAACAGATAATGAGATGGTTGGATGCCATCACCGACTCAATGGATGTGAGTTTAAACAAGCTGTGAGAGTTGGTGATGGACAGGGAAGCCTGGCATGCTGCAGTCCATAAAGTGGCAAGGTTTCAGATACCACTGAGTGGCTGAGCTACAACTTGTATATCATTCAGCCTGGCATTTTGCATGATGTAGTCTACACAGAAATTAATTAAGCAGGGTAATTTTATACAGATTTGATATGTTTCTTTCCCAAGTTTTGAACCAGTCCATTGTTTCATCTCTAGTTCTCACTTTTGTTTCCTGACCTGGGTACAGGTTTCTCAGGAGACACGTAAGGTGATCTGGTATTCCTACCTCTTTAAAAATTTTCCATAGTTTGTTTTGGTCCACACAGTGAAAGGTTTACCATAGTCAGTGAAACAGAAGTAGATTTTTTATTTTTATTCCCTTTCTTTTCCTATGATCCAACAGATGTTGGCAACTGGATCTCTGGTTCCTCTGCCTTTTCTAAATTGCACTTGCACATCTGGAAGCTATCGGTTCACTTACTGTTGAAGTCTAGCTTGAAGAATTTTGAGAGTCCCTTTGCTAGTATGTGAAATGAGCACATTGTTAAGCAGTTTGAATATTCTCTGGTATTGCCTTCTCTTGGATTTGAATAAAGACTTATCTTTTTCCAGTCCTGTCACTACTGCTGAGTTTCCAAATTACTGACATAATGAGTGCAGCACTTTAATGGCATCATTTTTTTAGGATTTTAAATATCTCAGCCAGAATTCTATCACCTTCACTATCTTTGTTCCTAGCAATGATTCCTAAGACCCACTTGACTTCACATTCCAGGATTTCTGGCTCTAGGTGAGTGATCACACCGTTGTAGTTATGCATGTCATTAAGACCCTTTTTGTATCATTCTTTTGTATATTCTTGCCTCTTCTCAATCTCTTCTGTTTCTGTTTGGTCCTTACAATTTCTGTCCTGTATCATGCTCATCTTTTCATGAAATATTCCCTTGGTATGTCCAATTTTCTTGAAGAGATCTCTAGTCTTTCCCATTTTACTGTTTTACTGTATTTTTTTGTATTGTTCACTTAAGAAGGCTTTCTTATCTTTCCATCGATTCTCTGCATGGAATTCTGCATTCAGTCAAATATATCTTTCCCTTTCCCCCTAGCCTTTGGCTTCTCTGTTTTTCTCAGCTATTTGTAAGTCTCCTTAGACAACTACTTTGCCTTCTTGCATTTCCTTTTCTTTGAGGTGGTTTGGTCACTGTCTCCTGTACAGTGTTGTGAACCTTCAGTCATAGCTTTTCAGGCACTAGTCCCTTGAATCTATTCATCCTTTCCACTCTATAATCGTAAGGAATTTGATTTAGATCATACCTGAATGGCCTAATGGTTTTCCCTACTTTCTTCAATTTAAGCCTGAATTTTGCATTAAAGGGCTCATGATCTGAGCCACAGTCAGCTCCAGGTCTTGTTTCTACTAATAGTATAAAGCTTCTCTATCTTCAGCTACAAACATCATAATCAATCTGATTTTGGTATTGACCAGCTAGTGATGTCCATGTATAGAGTTGTCTCTTGTGTTTTTGGAAGAGAATGTTTGTTATGATCAGTGTGTTCTTTTGACAAAACTCTGTTAGCTTTTGCCATGCTTCATTTTGTACTCCAAGGCCAAGTTTGGTTGTTACACTGGGTATCTCTTGACCTCTTAATTTTGCAACCCAGTCCCCTATGATGAAAAAGATATTTTTGTTTGTGGTAGTTCTAAAAGATTTTGTAGGTCTTCGTTAAACTGTTCAACTTCAACTTCTTTGGCATTAGTGGTTGGGATATAGCCTTAGATTACTGTGATGTTGAATGGTTTGTCTTGGAAATAGACTAAGGTTATTTTGTTGTTTTTGAGATGGTACCCAAGTACTGCATTTCAGACTCTTTTGTTGACTATGTGAGCTACTCTATTTCTTCTAAGGGATTCTTGCCCAAAATAGTAGATATAGTGGTCATCTGAATTTAGTTCAGTTCAATTCAGTTGGCCAGTCATGTACGACTCTTCATAAAACTATGGACCACAGCATGCCAGGCCTCCCTGTCCATCACCAACTCCTGGAATCTATTCAAACTCATCTCCATTGAGTCAGTGATGCCATCCAAACATCTCATCCTCTATCGTCCCCTTCTCCCCTTTCCTTCAATCTTTCTCAGCATCAGGATCTTTTCAAATGAGTCAACTATTCACATCTGGTGGCCAAAGTATTGGAGTTTCAGCTTCAACATCAGTCCTTCCAATGAACACCTGGGACTGATCTCCCTTAGGATGAACTGGTTGGATCTCCTTGCAGTCCAAGGGACTCTCAAGAGTCTTCTCCAACATCACAGTTCAAAAGCATCAATTCTTTGGCGCTCAGCTTTCTTTATAGTCCAACTCTCACATCAATACATGACTACTGGAAAAACCATAGCCCTGATGAAATGACCTTTGCTGGCAAAGTAATGTCTCTGCTTTTTAACTATGCTGTCTAGGTTGATCATAACTTTCCTTCCAAGGAGTAAGTTTCTTTTAATTTCATGGCTGCAGTCACCATCATCTGAATTAAATTCACCCATTCCTGTATATTTTAGTTGACTGATTCCTAAGATGACAATGTTCACTCTTGCCATCTCCTCCTTAACCATATTGAATTTACCTTAATTGATTGTCTTAGCATTCCTGGTTCCTATGCAATATTGTTCTTTACAGCACTGAACTTTACTTTCACCACCAGACACATCCACAACTGAGCATCATTTCTGCTTTGGCCCAACTCTCTATCTGGAGCTGTTTCTCTGCTCTTCCTAAGTAACATATTGGACACTTTCTAACTTGGGGGTTTACCTTATGCTGTCATATCATTTTTCTCTTTTCATGCCATTCATGGAGATTTCAATGCAAGAATACTGGAGTATTCTGCCTTTCCTTCTCCTTAATTGATTGTCTTAGCATTCCTGGTTCCTATGCAATATTGTTCTTTACAGCACTGAATTTTACTTTCACCACCAGACACATCCACAACTGAGCATCATTTCTGCTTTGGCCCAACTCTCTATCTGGAGCTGTTTCTCTGCTCTTCCTAAGTAACATATTGGACACTTTCTAACTTGGGGGTTTACCTTATGCTGTCATATCATTTTTCTCTTTTCATGCCATTCATGGAGATTTCAATGCAAGAATACTGGAGTATTCTGCCATTCCTTCCTCCAGTGGACAACAGTTTTTCAGAACTCTCCACTGTGACCCATCCATCTTGGGTATCACTGCAAGACATGGCTCATAAGTTCATTGAGTTATAAAACCTATTCACCACAGCAAGTTTGTAATCTATAAAGGGGCAACTGTGATATTATTATGTTTAAAATGAGAAAAATAGAGGCTTTAGAGATTAATATAACTGAAGTCATGCAGAGTATAAGTGACAGTGCCAAGATTACAGTCAGACATGTAGAAGTCACTTCTTCATTCTTAACTATTGTATTAATATATTATAGCCGCAATGTTTTAATATAAATTATAAAGAACTGAATATTTGATGATATTGAGATATCATTAATAATTAAAGGCAATTACATTGTTGATGATTTTAAGAAATATAAAAAATAATTTTGGATGAAATAATTTCCATTGTGGAATTGTTCAAAATGTTATATGTGCTGGATACAAGCTAAATAATATTGCTATGACTGAATGATGAGCGTATGGATATTCATCTGTATTTTGCTTATTTTTAAGGCTTCAAACATTAGACACTCCGCTTTAAAATGTTTAAATAGTTTTTTTATATAAATCCAGCACATTTATTTTAATTTTATTCCTAGATATTTTAGGGCTTCCCAGGTGTCATAGTAGTAAAGAATCCACCTGTCAATGCAGGAGATTCAAGTGATGTGGGTTCAGTCCCTGGTTCAAGAAGACCCCCTGGAAGAGGGAACGGTAACCCACTCCAGTATTCTTGCCTGGGAAAATTCCAGGGACAGAGGAGCCTGGCAGGCTACAGTCCATGGCATCACAAAGAGTCAGACAAGACTGAGCACACAGGCTGATGTCTAGGTATTTTAATTATATGATGCCTGGAAAATCCCATGGATGGAGGAGCCTGGTGGGTTGCAGTCCATGGGGTTGTGGAGAGTCAGACACAGCTGAGCGACTTCACTTTCACTTTTCATGTTCATGCATTGGAGAAGGAAATGGCAATCCATTCTGATATTCTTGCCTGGAGAATCCCAGGGACAGGGGAGCCTGGTGAGCTGCCTTCTATGGGGTTGCACAGAGTCAGAGACGACTGATTTGACTCAGCAGCAGCAGCTATAATAAAACCTTTTCTTCCATTATATTTTCAAACTCTTTTGTTTGTAAAGATAAAGAATAGTGTTTTTAATAATAATCTTATAATACCAACACATTTTAATTTCTCAGTACTTATAATTACACACTAATTAAATCCATGGGTTTTTCTAGGTCAACAGACACATCATGGACAAATCATATTGCATGGGTCTTATTTCTTTCTTCTACCTAATAGTGTCATTTGGATTCATTTGAGCAGTGGTAAATAATAGTGTGACAAAGGTGATTCCCATCTTATTTTTACCTTTGTTGAGAAAGCTTCTATTTATTTACTCACTTCTGTCCCATCATTTTTTAAATAGTTGATAGTGTTATTTTTGGCTGTGCCATGTGGTTGTGGGATCTCAGTTTCCCAATCAAGTGTCAAACCCCATGCCCTAGCAGCGACAGCACCTAGTCCTAACCAATGGACCTCTAGGGAATTCCCATGCCCCACCATTAGGCATGATGCTTGGTGTGTTTGTGTGTGAGTTACACATGCACGTGCAAACTGGATTCCTAGTATTGTTAGCTTTAACTAAGAATAGATATTAAATTTTAATAAACAGATTTCCAAAATCTATGGAAATAATAAAGCCAATCATTCCAATCATTAAATGAATAATCAATATGCTCATACAGTTTGTACCTTTTCACTGAATAATATTCTTCCATTTCTTTCTTCAACTTCATAAACACCCTAATCTAGGTCACATATTATAATACAACAAAGTTCTTCTTTTCCTCCTCATCCTCTACTTTTTTCTCTTTCCTCTAATTTTTAAATCTGTATTTCAGTTTGCTGTATTGAAAAGTTTAGGTTTTAAACTCTAGCTACAATTGCCCCAATAACTGATAAATTCAGCTTCTCTCTCCAGGTTATTCTACCTGCTACCATATTCCAGTTTGTAAAAAACACTGTGGATTGCTATCACCATACTTCAGAACCAATGCTAGTTTCCTGAGAATTGTGGAATAAAATAAAAGTCTCTCACAACTCTGTCTCTTATACACATCTCAAAAGGTGAAGTAAAACAAATGAAATCTAACTGGTGACATACAGTATAGAGGATTTATTCCAAGTGATTAAAAAAAACCATGGTAATCTGACTACACACTGTCAGTGAATTACAGCATCAGTCAGTTAAATCGCTCAGTGATGTCCGACTCTTATTAGGTTTTAAACTCTAGCTACAGTTGCCCCAATAACTGATAAATTCAGCTTCTCTCTCCAGGTTATTCTACCTGCTACCATATTCCAAAGTTTGTAAAAAACACTGTGGATTGCTATCACCATGCTTCAGAACCAATGCTAGTTTCTTGAGAATTGTGGAATAAAATAAAAGTCTCTCACAACTTGTTCACAATCAACCCTCTCAACGTTCTTGATCTTATTCCACTGCTCTCTTTTGTCCTCAACTTTTTTTAATAAAGTTTCCTTTCTACAAAGCAGACTCAGTTCATCTTTGTTCTAAATTCATAAAACATAATTTCTAAATCTGTGTAGTATCAATTGTCATATTGTATTTTACTTTGTTCATATTCATATGTCTCTCACACCAGAGTAGGAATTATATAAAAATTGAATATGATTCTTAGGCTTCTTTTTATCCCCAAAACATTGCAAAGTCAGTCAAATAGCAGTCAGTCAGTAAAAATATCATGATTAGTTAACTGTCATATAAGAGACACTCAGTAAATATTTGCTGATTTAATGCACAAATGGCACCTAAAGGTTTATGTACCTTAAACATTTCTTGTAATAGCAAAAGATCCATTAGCTTGACTCTGCACTATAAGCCCAGAGTGTAGCAGTGTGCTTAGTATGTAAGTGTACCTTCAATGAATAAACCAATAAATTATTTATGATGGTCTTCTAACTCTTAGATTTCTGACTATGCTTTAATATATCCCTATCATATAATTCAGATCTTTTGTTATGAAACTTCTGCATACTCTTTGAGTCTCTCATCCTGCATATTCTCTCTATAGCTTTTAACTGCCATCCTTGATGAGACAAACCAGATTTTCTGGGTCAAACTCTGATCTCCCCTGTTTAGACTTCATCACTAACAAAGGTTTCCTTTGTTTTGTTGTTTTTCTTTTCTTCTTCCTTGAAAGAAGTTCTGTTTGTCAATGTAATGAAAATACATCTTTGCCCTTATGATTTAAATTTATTTTTATACTCTCCCCAAATTTCCACCATCAATAATATTCTCCTGTCTCATCTAGTCTCTTGCATGGTGCTAACTTATGCTCTGTGCCTGCTCAGTCACTAAGTTGTGTGTGACTCTGTGGCCCCATAGGCCACAGCCCTCTAGATTCTTCTGGTCAAGGGATTTCCCAGGCAAGAATACTGGAGTGGCTTGCCATTTATTCCTCCAGGGGCTCTTTCTGGCCCAGTGATTGAACCTACATCTCCTGCATTGGCTGGCAGGTTCTTTAGCACTGTCACCAGGGGCGCCCACTAACTTATACTACTGTACTCTAAAATGGTGTTAGGCACTCAGCTGTGCCTGACTCTTTGCAGTCCCATAGACTGCAGCTGGCCAGAAGTCCCAGAATTCTCTCAGCAAGAATAATGAAGTGGGTAACCATTCCCTTCTCCAGGGGATCTTCCTGACCCAGGAACCAAACCCAGATCTCCTCTTAAATATTGTGAATTCTCTGCCTCCATTAAAGTCAAATAATTTCTTCCCTCAAGTCAAGGACTTCACAAAGAAGAAATGGCCCCTGAGACTTTGGAAAGAGGTATCTGAGTGAATGTGTCTCATATTCTTAAACCCCACATTAGCTACAACCTTGTAGATAATAAGAAGCATCTTTTTCTCCCTTGCTCAGTTGTTTAACCTCCTTAAAGACAGACTTTATGTCAGGCAGCTGCCTTACAATGTGATGCTCATCTCCCCCTAGATCCTCTCCTGCCTTTCCTCATTACCTCCAGTCCAGTAACTGTGACTACTGTTTAGCATTTCTTCAGAGGGAAAATTGGTCTCTGCTTTACCTACTGAAAGAACCATACAACCTGGCTATAATATACTAGCAGAACACATGGGAAGGTGTAGTTGACGATGCTGGACCAGGATGGGGTGTGGGCAGGATAGGAGAGGATTTCCTGACATGTAAACACTCTCTTATGACTCAGGACTTAGCATCCTAGCCCAGCCACTTGGAACTTGTCAGCAAACAATTCTGGTATGGACTTGCTAAAACTTGGAAATGACAATGACTCTAATAAATAATGTAACAATTCTGGACTGCTTTGCCAAGTACTTTAAAGGGGTCAAAAGACTTTGGAATTAAGCATGTTCAAATAAAATTGCACAGTATGGAGAAATATTACTTGACTACATTTCTTGAGATGATCAGAAGAAACACCTTTCATTAAGGCCTTGAGGAATTCCTTGGTGAAATAGGTCACTGGCATCCCTGAAAATCTTTGTAAAGATCATCTAAAGGTCAAGTTTGACTGTAACAAATGCCACCATGGAACTGAATATGCTAGCGTCTATAAGGATAAGATTATAGAATAGCAGAACCAAAGAGGATGTCATTACCATACCAGGCACCAGGTAACCAGGATGTATTTGCATAGGGGTCAGTACACAAGGGTAAATAGGCCATAATGTTATTAGGGCAAGAAAAATGGACAGCAACTTGTGCATATTAACTTGCTGCTGCTGCTGCTAAGTCTCTTCAGTCATGTTTGACTTTGTGCAACCCCATAGACAGCAGCCCACCAGCTCCCTCGCCCCTGGGATTCTCCAGGCAAGAACACTGGAGTGGGTTGCCATTTCCTTCTCCAATACTGTAGCTTACGTAACTAGAAAAAAAAAGTCAAGATGTGGAAAGCAAAACATTGTTGTCAGCTGCTTGTGAAAAGCAGTTCCTTTCTGAAACTTCACTTAAAAAAGAAAAAAAAAGATATTGATTCTTCTTTAGTTATAGTCCTATCTATGAACACATTATTGTTATAGGCAGTGGATCCAGTGGATCAGTGACAGCTTTGCCTCAGTACTTATGCCTCTGAATTCAGTCAGTCAGTAGCAGCCCACAGTTCTTAAGGCTAGACAGTCAACAAAGGCTGTTCCAGGAGCTGTGCTTCCTTGGCTGAAAAATAACCACTCCCTGAATGTTTCCTTGATGGAATGTCAGCTGATTCCTGAACTCTATGCTTCTCAAAATTCTACACAGAATCATTGTTTGGAGACAATGCTTTATAAAACCAGCCATCCCTTGGTTAGTAAATGAGAAATTCAGCTTTCATGCTTATTTCAAATTCTTTGGGGCTAGGGGTTAAGGAAGGAACTTGCTTTCACACACTGCAATGGGAAAGTTGTATCCCTCACCCTGTTCCCTGATCTGAGCTGGTGGTCACACACAGAATTCACCAGTTCAGGAGATACCAGGTCTCCTTGAGATAGGATAGGACCTGGTAATGCCATGGTTTCTTTATATGATGAATACTCTCCCAATACTTCCCCCAATGAAACCTGAAGCCATTTATCAGAGTAGGTATATACTACAATAAGGAAAATATGAGAGACCACAAAGGCCCCCCCAGTAAGAGTTCATGAAAACCATTATAAATGAAATCTTGGCCCAGGTTTCTTTCATAGGAGGCCAAATAAGTTCAGGGATTCAATGTGTATCCATTTCCTCAAAAAAAAAGTCTTCTCTGACTTTTGTAATAAGAATCATTATGTAGGAAGGGCTGTGTAAAACACTGTCCCTGTCTAAATAGTAAATTACAGTCAATATTTCATCATAGGTAAATTCCACAGGTTAGCACCTCCTCAAATAATTGAAGTATTCAAAGGTTAAGCTTCCCAACATCTGCCGTGTTTCTCTGTGTGACAAATTAAAAAACCAAAATGGATAGATCATAGAAGATAATGGCAGAAAAAATCAATAAGTGGTAGCCCCAATAACCTTGAATATTAATTGGAAGGACAGTTGCTGGAGCTGAAACTCCAGAGCTGAAACACTGGCCACCTGATGCAAAGAGTCAACACATTGGAAAAACCCTGATACTGGGAAAGATTGAAGGCAGGAGGAGAAGGGGGCATCAGAGGATGAGATGGTAGGATGGCATTACTGACTCAGTGGACATGATTTTGAGCAAACTCCAGGAGATAGTGAAAGACGGGGAAGCCTGGTATGCTTTAGTCCATGGGGTCACAAAGAGTCAGACATGACCTGGTGACTGAACAACAAAAATAAGCCTCAATAACAGTTGTTATGAAGATGTGAGATCTTTACTGGCGCAGATCAACATAGCTCAGGAACCCTATGTGTAGCTACTATGGCAAGTGCATTCTTTCCTATCTTTATATGTAAAAAGGAGTAAAGGAGTTTGTATTTACAAGGAGGTTACAGTTCACTGTCATGTTCCAGGGACATAATAACTTTCTTATTCTCTGTGACATATAATCTTCAAGGACTTCAATGCCCTAAAAGTCCGTAGAAAGTCACATTTGTCCACTCTACCAATGATATCTTGTTAAATAGACTTGGAGAGCAATGAGCAGCAAGTATTCTGGGTACCCTAGGAAGACACACTGCATGTCAGATAATGAGAGACAGACCTTACAAATATTCAGAGCCTCCCATATCAGTGACATTTCAAATGTTCTAGGAATATCATCTCCATGAAAAGGATATGTTATTTCTTCCTGGTTCAGTTTTGGAAAGTTGTACTTTTCTAAGAATTTGTCCATTTCTTCCAAGTTGTCCATTTTATTGGCATATAACTGCTGGTAGTAGTCTCTTATGATTCTTTGTATTTCTGTGTTGTCTGTCATGATTTTTCATTTCTAATTTATTGATTTGACTTTTTTCTCTTTGTTTCTTGATGAGTCTGGGTAATGGTTTGTCAATTTTATTTATCCTTTCAAAGAACCAGCTTTTTGCTTTGTTGATTTTTGCTATGGTCTCTTCTGTTTCTTTTGCATTTATTTCTGCCCTAATTTTTAAGATTTCTTTCCTTCTGCTAACTCTGGGATTCTCTATTTCTTCCTTTTCTAGTTGCTTTAGGTATAGAGTTAGGTTATTTATTTGACTTTTTTCTTGTTTCTTGAGGTATGCCTGTATTGCTATGAACTTTCCTCTTAGCACTGCTTTTATAGTGTCCCACAGGTTTTGTGTAGTTGTGTTTTCATTTTCATTCGTTTATATGCATATTTTGATTTCTTTTTTGATTTCTTCTGTGATTTGTTGATTATTCAGAAGGGTGTTGTTCAGCCTCCAAATATTGGAATTTTTAATAGCTTTTCTCCTGTAATTGAGATCTAACCTTAGTGCATTATGATCAGAGAAGATGC
>SJYC01103473.1:0-24890 GCA_006408675.1 Madoqua kirkii
AAAATAATTAATATTATTTATATGTAAAAATACTAAAGATGGTGTTTTCCACCTAACATCATTTTATTTTTTTTTCAGAAAACATGTCTTTTATTAAATAAATATGAAGAATTAAATTGTATTGCAGACTGTCTTTAAAAATCAGGCTGAAAACAAATTGAAGGATATAATTTATAATAAAGTAATAATAAAAACCACAGTACAAATACTAAAGAAAGAAATATTTTTTGTAAATAGACCAAAACTATAGAAGATTAGAAAAAAATATGAATAAATGAAGATCCTTGACATTATTCTAGATGCAAAACCTTAATACTGTAAAGGTATTCTTTCTCTCCTAAGTAACCTAACATCATTTTAGTGGAAAATCCCAATATTCAATTTAAGGAGAGGTAACATCTTGACAATTTCTTATAAACCTATTTTTAAAAAGGAGTAAAAGCATTAAATGATAGGAGTGGTAACTAAAATGTTGGGACCTGAGCCCCAACCAGTAGCTTACTTACCCTAGAGTCTCAATCCAACAGCCTGAGGCTGGTCTCCCTGCCTTCAAAATCTCGCAGCTTTTGCAATCCTGATAGAAGATGCTTTAAAGCTCTCTTGGGGGGGGGGCAAACTAATTATTTTTAAGTGAAAAACTCCTAAATCTGAGAGGCCATTTGTGAATTGCTGATCAAAGAATCCTCAGATACCAGGTAGTGCTGATGGAAAATCCTGGCCTCATTGTATCCCTTTGTGAGGTTAACCCAGCCAGCCTCCTGCCTTCCCCCGAGGGCTCTCTCCACTTTCACTCTTGCCCAGAAACCTTGGACCACTGGACAAAACCCGAGAGGGATTGTCAGAAGATCCTCTGACCAATCCTGAGGAAATCTGGTACTCTGATGGAAGCAGCTTTGTCTTGGATGGAAAAAAAAGAGCCAGATATGCAGTAGTCTCCAATTTTGAGACCATAGAGGCTAAACCTTTGCCACCTTTACTTCAGTCTGATTAATTGAGCTCATAGCCCTGACTTGAGTTTTAGAGTTGGGAAAAGGAAAAAGAGTAGCCATTCACACTGACTCCAAGTATGCCTTTTTGGTGCTACATGCACATACTGCTATTTGGAAAGAAAGGGACCACTTGACCACCCGAGGGACCCCAATCAAATATGGTGATCAAATCCTTAGACTCTTGGAGGCAATCCATCTGCCCACTGAGGTTTCAGTCTCCCACTGTAAAGGACACCAAGAAGGGAGCACAGACATGGCACAAGGGAACCAAGCAGCTGATAGGCAGCTAAAAGAGCAGCATTACAGAGCAATGACCTAACAGGGGTTGCCATCTTAGTTCCACAGACTAATTTACCAGAAACTCCTTCATATACTGGAAATGAAACTCTTAAAGCTAAGAGTAAGGGCTTTCAAGATCGTATGGGATGGTTCTAAAAGGAGGGACTCCTTTTTCTTCCTGGAAACCTCCAATGAAATTTGGCTAACTCCTTACATGCTACCACTCATTTAGGGGAAAAAGTCCTCCAAAGAGTACTAGAAAAGTCCTTCATAGGAACAGGCCTTCAAACAACCATAAGGCTAGTGGTCTTCTCTTGCCCCACTTGCCAACTAAACAACCCCCAAGGAGCTTGAAGACTCAAGCTGGCCCATCCTGCCCAACAACTTGGGACCTACCCAGCAGAGGACTGGCAGATGGACTTCACACAGAAGCCAGTTTCTCACGGGTACAAATACCTATTAGTCATGACAGATACATTCACAGGATGGATTGAAGGCTTTCCCACCTGGTCTAAGAAGGCTGAGGAAGTGGTAAAAACACTGCTCCATGAAATTATTCCTAGATTTGGTCTGCTCAGGTCATTACAAAGTAACATTGGGACATCATTTACTTCTAAGGTCACCCAAAGGGTCTTAAAGCATTGGGCATTACTTATTATCTCCATCGGGCCTCAGGCTTCAGGAAAAGTAGAAAGAGACAACCAAATCTTAAAATCAGCATGTAAAAAAGATAACCCAGGAGACCTCCTTGGGATGGAAGGAGGCTTTACAAATAACTCTCCTCCACACCTATTTTGCCCCTTAGGAACAGGTTGGTCTTAGTCCTAATGAGATGCTATATAGGAGACCTTTTGCTTAAGTCAATGACCTCTTCTTAGATGCAGAGGCTCAGACCCTCTAGTCTTATACCATGGCCATTGGGCAATTCCAACAGGATATATGCTTGTGGGGCATCAATCAGGACCCAAAAGATTGTAAAGAGTCACCACTATATGCTCCAAGGACTCAAGTCCTAATTAAAGTCTAGAAAGATGGGTCCCCAAAGGCTCAACTCCAGCCCACATGGAAGAGCCCCTACCCTGTAATACTTTCTACCCCCACAGCAGTCAAAGTACCAGGACATGACTCCTGGATTCACTATCCATGAGTTAAGCTGTGAACGAAAACAGAAAAGGATACTCAATGCACCTGTGAGCCCCTGGGAGATCTCAGATACGTATTCAGAACTACAAATGAGTGCTATTCTAATGAATATCTTCAAAATCCAAGTTTCTCTGGATAAGATTTCTCAGGACAGCCCTAATGAGCCAACACAGCTTGACAGTTGTACTCCAAAACGGATAGGAGATAGATCTTCTGATCCCTGAACAAGGAGGGACTTGAGCCATGTTGAATGAGATGTGTTGTTTCTAGTTAAAGACCTCCAGCTAAGTTGAAGAAAGTCTCACAGTCCTCAAGAAAAACGTTCAGACTCCACAGGATCTCAAAGAACAAGTTGGAGATTTCTCTGGGTGGCTACAATCTCTCTTTGGAGGATCCTCCTGGCGATGGGAAAGTTGGAGTTGGCTAATAGAATTGGGGGCAGGAGGAGATGGGGATGACAGAGGATGAGATGGTTGGATGGCATCACTGACTCGATGGATATGGGTTTGGGTAGACTCCGGCAGTCAGTGATGGACAGGGAGTCCTGGTGTGCTGCGGTTTATGTGGTCACAGTCAGACACCACTGAGCAACTGAACTGAGCTGAACTGAACTGAATGCCACTACTAGTCCCTGTCATATTGATGCTGCTTGTGATTGCTCCATGTATTATCAACTGTCTCACCCATTTTGTCTCTACCCAGGTCAACAAGTTGCAATATGTAGTGCCAGTTCAACAAGGATATATAAAACTACAGCTGACCATAGAAAATACCACTCACCTTTAGATGGACACTGCTATAAGAACTCTGAGGCTTGAGACTAGCAAGAGGGGGAGGCCCAATGCCCCTTGCCATTCCAATTTAGCAGGACATAGCCAGAGAGATTAACCCTATTCCCAAAGAATTTGGCTTCCCATCTTTTGAGAGGGGAAATGTTAGGCAGTTAGAATAGGAAAAATGAGTCCAAAATGGCAGTGGCTATGGCAGAAAGTGAGGAGGAACTAAAAAGCCTCTTGATGAAAGTGAAAGAGGAGAGCAAAAAAGTTGGCTTAAAGTTCAACATTCAGAAAACGAAGATCATGGTATCCGGTTTCATCACTTCATGGGAAATAGATGAAGAAACTGTGGAAACAGTGTCAGACTTTATTTTGGGGGGGCTCCAAAATCACTGCAGATGGTGACTGCAGCCATGAAATTAAAAGACGTTTACTCCTTGGAAGAAAAGTTACGACCAACCTAGATAGCATATTCAAAAGTAGACCTTTGCAGACTAAGGTCCATCTAGTCAAGGCTATGGTTTTCCTTGTGGTCATGTATGGATGTGAGAGTTGGACTGTGAAGAAGGCTGAGCACCGAAGAATTGATGCTTTTGAGCTGTGGTATTGGAGAAGACTCTTGAGAGTTCCTTGGACTGCAAGGAGATTCAACCAGTTCGTTCTGAAGGAGATCAACCCTGAGATTTCTTTGGAAGGAATGATGCTAAAGCTGAAACTTCAGTACTTTGGCCATCTCATGCGAAGAGTTGACTCAGTGGAAAAGACTGTGATGCTGGGAAGGACTGGGGGCAGGAGGAGAAGGGGATGACCTCACGGACTCGATGGATGTGAGTCTGAGTGAACTCCAGGAGATGGTGATGAACAGGGAGGCCTGGCGTGTTGTGATTCATGGGATAGCAAAGAGTCGGACATGACTGAGCAACTGAATTGAACTGAACTGAAAAGACAAGAAAGGGAAAAGCCCATGAAAATAGAACAAAGGAAGGTCAGAGGACTGCAGTGAGGACCTCAGGTAAAACAAACAGCACTCCTGGCTAGCCCAATTTACATACGGCGGGCCCAGGGGGAGGAGAAAAAAATATATATATATAAAAAGAAACCAAAATTGGGCTGGGACTGTATTTTGGGTTGGCATGCCCTCACGCCTCGAGGATGTATTTTCCTTTACTTTCTAAATAAAACTGTGCTGTAACATTGAGCTGTAACACTGGTTTATCCGAGGGCTGTAACACTGGTCCATCCCTTCACATTTTTGTTGTGATGAGACAGAACCAAGGAAATTACAAACTCCCCTGACATCCCCTGGAGAAAGGGAAAAGCTACCAACTCCAGTATTCTGGCATGGAGAATTCCAAGCACTGTATGGTCTGTGGGGTTGCAAAGAGTCAGACACAAATGGGTGACTTCACTTTACTATATATTTAAACATTTGTTAGTTTCTGTAGAGAATCTTGGGCTATTCTGGTGGCTCAGATGGTAAAGAATCTGCCTGCAATGTAGGAGGCCTAAGTTCAATCCCTGGGTCTGGAAGATCCTCTGGAGGAGGGCGTGGCAACTCACTCCAATATTCTTGCCTGGAGAATTCCATGGACAGAGAAGCTTGGTGGGCTACAGTCTATGGGATTACAGAGTAGGACATGTCTGAGCAACTAACACACATCCTTTGTTTAGCAACCAAAGAGATTGAATTATCTATTATCTTAAAACACTATTATTATTATTTAATACAGTGGAGTTTATAGAAGAGCCCCCTCTAGGACACCCACTACCAAGAGTCTATTCAGCACAACTTCTCTGTCTCCTAAATAGATATTTAATTTTGGATAAACTAATGCCAGTTTTCTTATTTGTAAAATGGAAAATAAAAGTATAAACAACTCACAGAGTTTTTAGAAAGGACCATATATGTAATGCTCTGAGGTGCTCTGTTGTTATTTAATTGCTAAGTCATGTCCAACTCTTTGAGATCCAATGGACTGTAACCTCCCAGGTTCCTCTGTCCATGGGATTTCTCAGGCAACAATATTGGAGTGGGTTGCTGTTCTCTTCTCCAGGGGATCTTCCCAACCCAGGGATGGAACCTACATCTACATTGGCAGACAGATTTTTTACCCCTGAGCCACATGGGAAGTTCAAGGGTCTCTGTAAAAACTAGTAAATGTTCATATGTGTTCATGTGTGGTATTTCTGTTGAATTTAGAAATAAACATATTTTATTATTTCTACAATTTTTTACAACTTTGTTATACAATATTATTCTATTCTATATAATATAATTCTACAATATCTACAGTTCTACATTGGCAATATTTTCTAAACAATGCATACATTCTTTATTGTAAATATTTTATGAGTAGTGTCTGAAGTAGTGTGTGTCTTTTCTCTCTAAATCCCTAGCACCTAGGATGGTGTGGCGTATGTACCATTTTTTAAAGTTGTTTTTTGAATAAATGTTATAATATGTAATGTAGTATGTTAGTTTTTCCCTGGAGTTGGAAGCAGAAAGACTAGGTTTAAACCCTACTTCTTTCTGGATTCTGGCTCAGTGACTTTGAGAAGAATCTTAAACTCTGATTCTTCATTGTCCTCAATTTGTATTTTTAAAACACTGGTGCACATTTAACAAAAGCTATTTTTTTGTTTAATTGGAAGAAAATGTAATGTGTTTATTTATTTTTAAAATTTATTCATTTTTTAATTGAAGGATAATCACTTTACTGAATTTTGTTGTTTTATGTCAAATCTCAACATGAAACAAAAACTACTGATTCTTTTTTCTTAAGATACACTAACAACTGCATGAAACTTAAATAGGCTAATTGATTCAGAAAGTCTCATTCATTAACTTATTTTGCATAAATATCTCTATTTACATGATAAATATATATTAAACACCTACCCTATGACCAGAAATCTGATAGGTAATGAAATCCAGCCAGGAAGAATAAAGACAAATTTTATGCTTTTGTGATGTTCATAATCTGTGGAGAGTGAATAACCAACAATAACTAATTAATAAGAATTGTCATGAAGGAAAGGAACCTTAGGACTCTGGGAGTACTGAAAGATTAATGATCATGAAAGATTTCCTTGAGAACATAATAACTGAGCTGAAATTTTAGGAATGAGTTATAGTTAATGGGCAACTGTGAACATGGGAAAAACGTAATGTAGGAGGAAAGCATAAGATGTGCAAAGGACTAGTGGCAAGCAAGAGCATGACTTATAGGAGGAAATGTGAAAAGGCTGATTTTCTGGAGAGAAGGAAGGAAAGAGAAGACTCTGAGAGGATGGGGAGGCAAGAATGCCCTTGTGTGATGCACTAAGTTTAGTCTCTATCCTAAGAAAATTTGAAAAAAAAAATCACTTAAAGTTTCTCCTTATGCCAAATTTGCATATTAAATGAGATGAAAAAATTAATGAAGCTCTTCTTGACCTTCAAAAAATTTATGTTGTTTCCTTACAAAATATTTCCTACATTGCTTTCAACATATTTCATAATAGTTGTACTTAAAACCAAGTTTATCTGAATGAATGTTGTTTTTCTGAGCTATCTACAAGCTCCAAAATAAAAAGAAAACATTTTTACTTTCTAAAATAGTCATTTTCCAATCATTAACTACAAGAAAATAAACATTAAAAAATAAAATAAAACTACAGCTTTGGTCCAGAACCCATCTATTTTATGTAACTATGATTTTCTTTTACAGAAATCCACTAGAAGAGTACATACAAATGTCGTCCTAAAAATATTCACTAATTAAGCCACCGCTTACTTCATTAGTCCTCACTCAGACATCCCTCTTAGTTTAACATAACATTTGTCTTATCCCATTACATTAGTTAATTTGTCAACATCTGAATAAATTTATTGATAATGTGCATGTGATGCAAGAAGGGGGACCCCTTCCAAGGCCCAAAACTGGGCTGTCTAACACTCATAAATGAATTGTCCAAGGAGATACATGTGCTGACAAAGCAAGAGATTTTATTGGGAAAGGGTGCCTGGGTAGAGAGCAGTATAATTGGGAACCCAGGAGAACTGCTCTGCCATGTGGCTTTATGATTTTTATGATGAAAGGATTAGTTTCTGGGTTGTCTTTAGGCAGTCATTCTGATTCAGAGTCCTTCATTGTTCAGCTGACTTGGATGCCAGCAAGGATTCTGGGAGGTGATGGAACATGTGGTGTCTCCTTTTGACCTTTCTCAAACTCTTCTGGTTGGTGGTGGCTTATTAGTTCCCTGTTCCTTACCAGGACCTCTTGTCATAAAACATCTCATGCAAATGGTTACCATGGTGCTTGGCTAGGGTGGCTGGTTTCAGTCAGTGTGCTTCCCCTAACACATATATACATATCTATCATTATCCTCTATATATCCTGAAAAATCAAAATTTATTAAAAATGCAACTCAGTTGCAAATTTATGCTGTAAAACTCACAACTAATGTGTGGTTTCAAGGTATTGAAATAAATGTTATTAGGGATATTCTGACATCTGAGACAAAACATTATCAAATAAAGATTATGATAGCAGTTTACACCTATTGAACACTGCTATGGGTTAGGCACTATTCCAAGATATTTACTTATTTAGTCTTCTCAACAAACTTATGAAGGAGGTTATTTAATTATCTTCATTTTGGGGTGAAGAAAATAATTCATACAGAGTAGCTTGTGTCTGCAACGTAGTTCAAAAGCAATGAGCTAGTTTGGGTGCAAATGCAAACAGTCTGCATCAGAGCACAGAGCACTCTACTGTTTCTTGAAATGGCAAAATTAAACCAGTTAAAAGTAAAGTAAAAGAGTAATAATGATTGGCATTTCAAAGAAACTGACTTGATCATCAAAGGATTATAAGAAGCTATTGGGAAAATTGATAAGGTCCTTGAATAATTTACAGATGTGACAATTTTTATTATTGTGTTTTTAAAATTTTAAAGATCACAACATTGGGCTAATATGAAATTTGGTTGGAATTGTCACAGTAAACAACTCATGATTTCTCAAGAATAATGTACAAGCTACTTTCCGTCAAATATAAGACATATATATTATGCTCTTTTTAAAATAGAATGTAGTAAAAATTTAAAGTCATGATTAAAACATGTTTCCTGTATTTACCAAGAAGTTTTGGTCTGCCTTTGCCATGAATGCTTTTGTTTGGTTTGTTTTCAAATGCTTTTCATATTTAGTATAACTATTTTGCTTTTTACTGCGTGAAATATTTGTGGAATGCAGTACATCATCATCCTACAAAATAATATAAAGAACAACATTTCGTTTTTCTTTCACTGGCAGCCCAGACACATATTCAGGCTCAGCTAATCATTCACTACTTCTTAGGACTTCAAACCTTTGAGGGAGTCATGTGAAATGCAAGTGCAAGTGAGAAAATATTTATTATAATGGGGCTGGTTGCCGGAGAGACAGTAACAGGAGTCTGAGAGCAGT
Source organism: Madoqua kirkii (assembly GCA_006408675.1). Classification (NCBI taxonomy): domain Eukaryota; kingdom Metazoa; phylum Chordata; class Mammalia; order Artiodactyla; family Bovidae; genus Madoqua; species Madoqua kirkii. The sequence goes on from SJYC01103473.1 coordinate 8,640, forward strand.
AGCAGTGACTGTTTTTGATGATGATAAAGGGCAAAGCAGTGACAGTGTTGGACCTGGCTGTTCCTCTGGACTGAGCTTGGTGGTGGGTTTGTGGTTCAGTTCCTCTGCCTTGGTGTGTGTCCATTAAAAAAAAAAACAAAAACCTTGGTAGCCTACAAGTAGTACACACCAGATAGATTAAGGTATGATAAAGAATTCATATGTAGAAATGTGTGAAGAGGATGAAGAAGGGGGCAGAAGCAGCAATAAACTAGAGTTGACTTCAGACTGCAGTGTGGGTCTGACACCCATGAGAGGGATAAGAAGGGCAAGATTGGGTGTTTGTGAGAGTTTTGGTCAGGTCACTGAGATGTTCCTAAGAAAAAGCTGCACATTAGTGAAATACTGAGTTAGGCAGAAATAGCCCAGGTGATCTGTAGTACTTTGCTGTGGTCAGTCATTGGCTGGGAGTGGCTTGGAGGAAGTATCATCTGATGAAAATATCAAGGTGTCCTAAAAAGAGTTGACTCATTGAAAAAGACTCTGATGCTGGGAGAGATTGGGGGCAGGAGGAGAAGGGGACGACCGAGGATGAGATAACTGGATGGCATCACTGACTTGATGGACATGAGTCTGATTGAACTCCCGGAGTTGGTGATGGACAGGGAGGCCTGGCGTGCTGCGATTCATGGGGTCGCAAAGAGTCAGACACGACTGAGCGACTGAACTGAACTGCATCTTGGTCAATGAACCACGTACTTTTCAAAAGACTTTTATATGATTTGTGAATGCAGCATTCTACAAATGTTAATTAGATCATGGGAGACTAAGACATCCAACTTGCCTTTGACTATTCAATAAACTGTTACGTTTTGTGAGCCAGGACAGACACCTATTCATGCAGATTCCAGAAGTGTGGGGATGAGATGTCCAGAATCTCCCAGTGGATCACTAGGAGTGATAGCCAGTGGAGTTACTCTTCCTATTCATAGTTTCCTACGGATGTGATGAGAAAGTAACACAAACTGAGTACCTTAATAGGAGACATGTATTATCTCACAGTTCTCGATGCTAGAAATCTGAAATAAAGGTGTCAACAGGATCCATTCCTTCTGGAGGCTCTAAGGAAGAAATCATCCCATGCCTTTCTTTTTATTTTTGGTGGTGGCGAGTAGCCATTACTATTTTTTTGGTCTGTGGAGACACTGATTCAGTCTCTGTCTCTGTCTTCCAATGACCTTCTGCTTCTATATCTTCATGTCATCTTCTTTCTGTGTGTATCTTTGTGTTGAATTTCTCTCTTTTTAAAAAAAATATAAATTTATTTATTTTAATTGGAGGCTAATTTACTTTACAATATTGTATTGCTTTTGCCATAAATCAACATGAATCTGCCAGGAGTGTACACATGTTCCCTATCCTGAACCCCTCTCCCACCTCCCTCCCCTTACCATCCCTCTGGGTCATCCCAGGCCACCAGCCCCAAGCATCCTGTATCATGCATCGCACCTGGACTGGTGATTCATTTCATATATGATATTTTACATGTTTCAATGCCATTCTTCCAAATCGTCCCACCCTTTCACTCTCCCAGAGTCCAAAAGACTGTTCTATACATCTGTGTCTCTTTTGCTGTCTCACATACAGTGTTATCATTACCATCATTCTAAATTCCATATATATGTGTTAGTATACTGTATTGGTGTTTTTCTTTCTGGCTTACTGCACTCTGTATAGTAGGCTCCAGTTTCATCCACCTCATTAGAACTGATTCAAATGTATTCTTTTTAATGGCTGAGTAATATTCCATTGTGCATATGTACCAAAGCTTTCTTATCCATTCATATGCTGATGGACATCTAGGTTGCTTCCATATCCTGGCTATGATAAACAGTGCTGCGATGAACATTGGGGTACATGTGTCTCTTTCAATTCTGGTTTCTTCAGTGTATATGCCCAGTAATGGGATTGCTGAGTCATAAGGCAGTTCTATTTCCAGTTTTTTAAGAAATCTCCACACTGTTCTCCACAGTGGCTGTACTAGTTTGCATTCCCACCAACAGTGTAAGAGGGTTCCCTTTTCTCCACATCCTCTCCAGCATTTATTGCTTGTAGACTTTTGGATCGCAGCCATTCTGACTAGTGTGAAATGGTACCTCATTGTGGTCTTGATTTGCATTTCTCTGATAATGAGTGATGGTGAGCATCTTTTCATGTGTTTGTTATCCATCTGTATGTCTTCTTTGGAGAAATGTCTATTTAGTTCTTTGACCCATTTTTTGATTGGGTTATTTATTTTTCTGGAATTGAGCTGCAGGAGTTGCTTGTATATTTTTGAGATTAGTTCTTTGTCAGTTGTTTCATTTGCTATTTCCCCTTGCTTATAGTTTCCTTTGTTGTGCAGAAGCTTTTAATTTTAATGATGTCCCATTTGTTTGATTTTGCTTTTATTTCCAAATTCTGCAAGGTGGGTCATAGAGGATCCTACTGTGATTTATGTCAGAGAATGTTTTGCCTATGTTCTCTAGGAGTTTCGTAGTTCTGGTCTTAAGTTTAGATCTTTAATTCATTTTGAGTTTATTTTTGCATATGGTGTTAGAGAGTGTTCTAGTTTCATTCTTTTATAAGTGGTTAACCAGTTTTCCAAGCACCACTTGTTAAAGAGATTGTCTTTAATCCACTGTATATTCTTACCTCCTTTATTGAATATAAGGTGTCCATAGGTGTGTGGATTTATCTCTGGGCTATTTTGTTCCACTGATCTATATTTCTGTCTTTGTGCCAGTACCATACTGTCTTGATGACTGTGGCTTTCAATTTCTCTCTTCTTATAAGGACACCAGTCATCAGATCCAGACTCATCCTAACACAGTATGGTCTTATCATAAGTTGATTACATTTGTAAGACCCTATTTCAACTTAGGTCACATTCTTAGGTTCTAGGCAGACATGAATTTTGGTGGGGTGTTATTCAACTCACTATATACCCCATTCTCCATTCTGTCCAAATTAACTCCTAGTCTTTCTTCAGATTCAATCTGATTGTCACTTCCATGACTGGGTCCATTTTTCCTATTTATACAGATTCATAACATGGTATATTCTTTGTAGTACTTATCTCAGGACAATATTATATTTATGTATGTGATTCTTTTTTGATGTCCATCTTCCCAAACTCAACTAGCTGTAAGCTTAAGGGGCACAAATCATTTCTCTTATTTTTCACTCACTGCAGTATTCCTAGAATCTAGCACAGTTCCTAAAACATATAGTACGTACCAAGAATAAAATGTGAATAAGTAAACAAATAGCTCAGATTCTGAAATAAAGAACAAAAGAGGGATGGTGGAAGACAATGATAATGACTCTGTGGAAACAGGTCTGTCCTCAGCTGGAATAAAAAGGAGCCCCATTCACAATTCTACCACTAAAGAGTCTGCTGTACACTGAGGTTCAGCTTTGGTGAGGGAAGTTGAAAAACTGATTATTGGAGATATGACGACTCCTAAGGCAGAAAGGGAGAAAAGGAGAGAAGGAAGAAAAATTATTGGGAGAAGCAGTTCACTGGCTGAGGTGAATTGGACTACCCTTTAAAGTGAGAGCAACAATAAGTTAAGGGTAAGTAACACAGGCCCTGACTGCATGACAGTAAAGAAGGGTTAATGCCTATCTACAATCAAAATTAGATTACAAGTTTCTTTTTCCAAGCAACAGAAACCTGCACATTATTAGTCCCACAGAGATTTCCAGCTATAGCAAAGTATACTTCATTTGGAAGTCTCTATTTTGTCAGTGTGAAATTTTTTTTTAAAAAAAAAGGAGAAAAAAGAGAAGTTGGTGAAATAAAACCAGAATAGAAGAGGAACAAAGGGAATTTTCAGTGTCACCGTTAGCAGACAGAAGGCACTATCCACAGGTGGCTTCTCTAATTAGAGACTTAAAAATATGATCCAACCAAGAAACAAGTGCAAAGAAACAACATCTGAAGAAAACGGAGGAAATAGATAACCAAATGGAACCGAGATGAAGGAAACTGATGATGCACAGAAAAAAATTTTTTTTCTAAATCCACCCACTAGCCAAGCTGTGTCCGTTTCAAATCCATGAAATTTTTGCAAAGTTCAAACTTCTATGCTTTTATAGCTTTAAGTGTGATATCATTCTTCTTAGTACAAATAGAAGAGCATGGGAGGTCACCTAACTCCTTTCTTGGTGGAACTTAGTAGGGAGGGGCAGCAGTGGATGTTGGTTCAAATCTGAGTTCTGAGTCCTTTAGAATTCAGAAGGCTTTGTAAACCAGGTAGGACTTGAAAGTGTTAAATATATTCACTTTAAGTTTCTATTCTTTTGTAAATTTTAAACTTCTTAAAAAAATTCAGTTGTAATCCTCCCAGTCTATATTGTTTGCATGTTCTCAGTGAAGAAACACTGATAAAGAGTGTTTCTTTATCACAAAAAGACAACCTTTTAGCAGTTGTCTTTATAACCACTGAATATTACTGTTCTATTACTGGCAAATTTTGAGGACATTTGATACTGCAGAAAGTGTTAAAATAGCACAGTTCTTGTCCTTAGGAGTTGTGATTGTAAATGAATGTTACACACCTGTGCCCAAATCTCTACTCTGAAATGATTTGAGGAGCTGGTTTAAGCTTAAGAAGGCTCAGAAATAGTTGAATAAAATATTTCTAACTACCAAAGAGGGACAACAGTTATTTTTGCCACTCAGATTTTGGAAATGCTTCGATTTAGGTTTTGTATTGATAGGCAATTTTTAATTTATTTTATACCAGCTCAGTGGTTCTCAGATATTGTCATATTTAGCGCCACTCAATTAGAAAACATTTTTCTGAGTCAGAACACCTAGAACCATGTTTTTAAATCTTTAGTACTATAGATAGCTTGCTGTTCAAATGTTCCATGTTGCATTTATGTGGATTAATGGTTCATTAACTTGTTCTTTTGCTAAGCTCACATGATTCAGAACTATTAGTTAGAGGTCAGTGCTGTGTATTGGAAAGGCATGGTTTTGGACATCAGAGAGAAGTAACTATAAACACAAAGTCTGCATTTTTACAGTTGTATAAATCTCAGTTGCCTTTTTCTGAAAGATGCTTTAGCATCATTCAAACATTATTGAATCTATTATGAAATAGATTAATGTAAAATAATCAATAAATTTGTTGCCCTCTGTTCTGTTTCTAAGTGGTCAACCTATAGTTCTTCAAACACTTCTCAATAATTATTTGTTGATGATATCACAGAATTACAGATAAGCATCATACTGGCAGTTGGATTCCTACTGCAGTCTGTTTCCACTTGTCATTTATCAGTTACTCTGGTATTAACTGTCATTGTTTTTCCCATTGGCACATACTTATTGGCTTTTGCATAAGGGAATTATTCTAAACAACTATTCTCTGATTTTTATTGACAATTTCATATCTTGCTTTTGAAACATTGTGCCTTTCTGGCTGTAAGTGTCAGCAGTTAAGAGTCTAAAATAAAATCTAGAAGAAATACTCTGCTGCTAAGTCGCTTCAGTAGTGTCCAACTCTGTGAGACTCAATGGACGGCAGCCCATCAGGCTCCCCTATCCCTGGGATTTTCCAGGCAAGAATACTGGAGTGGGGTGCCATTGCCTTCTCCGAAGAAATATTCTAGCCACCAAAAATTATTGAATGAAAAACTAGTCTGCTTTAATTGTTATTTGCTTGGAACTTTCTTTACCCCAGGCTTCAAGAAACTAAACTAGAAATAGAAAAAGAGAATATCCAAACACAGCTTCAAGCAGAGAAATTGATCAGGTTAACCTACAGAGATAATGATACATAGCTTCTTAGAAAAGGAAAAAGAGGCATCTTACTATGCCAGTTATGAAGAACGGAAGTCATTGAAGAGCTAAAGAGCTGTGGTGATGTACATATGAGAAAGGGCTAACCTACTAGATAACTAATCAGCCTTAATAAAAAAGAATCTGATAGAAAGGTTAAGAAAACAGGATAATGTTTAAATATTAGGAATAGTTCTAATAATTAACATTAACAAAGGAAAAGACAATATATCACCAAAGTATACACACAGCAAATGAAATGGGGGAAAACGGAAAGAGAAAGAAGGAAAATGTCTAAAGTAAAACACAAATGTCACAGAAAATTGATTTTATAGTCAATTTCAGTAGTTCATCAGTAAATGAAAAAGTGAAACTGTTAGTCACTCAGTTGAGTCCCACTCTTTGTGACCTCATGGACTGTAGCCCACCAGGCTCTTCTGTCCAGGGAATTCTCCAGGCAAAAATACTGGAATGGGCAATCTTTCCCTTCTCCAGGGCATCTTCCCAACCTAGAGATCAAACCCAGGTCTCTCTCATTACATTACCAGCTCAGCCAAAAGGGAAGCCTTAAAATATATGGAACGCTTCACAAATTTTTGTGTCATGTTCCTGACCTTCATAGAAAAAAATGTATTTTGTGGGTTTCAAGAATGGAAATTGGATAAAATATTGTAACCAGTCTACCCTCTAAGGGAGCTACCAATTTTAAAAGCCAAAAACCTTGAGTCATAGAATAAGTATGGCTTCAGGACTATAATGGATTCCATAGTGGCTCAGTAGTAAAGAATCTACCTGGGATGCAAGAGACTTAGGTTCGATCTCTGGGTTGGGAAGACCCCTTGGAGGAGGAAATGGCAACCCATTCTAGTTTTCTTGCTGGAAAATCCCATGGGCAGAGGAACCTGGGAGGCTACAGTCCACAGTATAACACTCTTCCTGAAGCCATAGAAAAATTAAAATAATAGTAAAAGGGAAGAAGCAAACCCAATAAAAGTCAATATGAATGGACTTGAGAAGCAGTTTTACCAGAATTTTCAAAGAATATTTTCTAATAATTAGATTCTTCATTCTTTGAAACTTAGTAAGATAGTGGACTAATTATTAATATTACAATTATAGACTTTTACCATCTTTGATCAGTTCTAGGTGGAAGTTCTAGAGGGGGCACCTCTTCCCTCTTGACCATAAACCATTGTAAACAAATCCATGAATTTGTCTCCAGGATTATGGACTTCAGTAGAGAAATATTATTCAATCACTTCCTATTTAAGAATGATGCCTCAAAAATCACTCTTTTGTGTATGTAATTATGATTATTTATCTTTTGCTTCTGAGCATACTTGTGTGGCTGGTCTTTCTAATATTATTGTTTTTGAATTTCTACTTCCTTGAATTCCTGTGTTACAAATTATATGCAACATCACCTGTCTAGCCTGTGGTTTATTTGTGATTTATTCATAAGGTGCCCATGAGTTCTTAGGGATTAACGGCTTATTATTTCTCTTGTCTCCTGAAGTATCCACAGTTCTTCATTGATCCCTATATGTTTGCCAAACCCTTGCTTATTGCCACTTCTGCAACACTAAGATGTTCATTACTTAACCTGTGAAAATGTTTGCAGCACTTCACTAGTTATATTCATCTATACTATTTTATCTTAAGAAAAGGTGAAGAAAAAATATGAGAAATAATTTAATACATCAAAACAATCACTCATCGTCTAAAATGAGGTCCAGGACATTTTAGTTTAAAATGTCTTTGTTTTAATCCATTGGAAATTAGAAACAGGTGTAATCTGAATGAAGCCAATTTAGTTAATTAACTCAGTATCCTCTGACACAAATGCTAACTATAAACAAATCTTACAATGCAAGTCATATGTTATGATCTCTACAGAAAGAAGAACCATTTATGAAATTGACTGACTACATGAAGAATATCACAATAGCTTCACAGAGATATTTGGAATGCCATTTATTTATTTATAGATTTCAATATTTTAAAAAGTAAAATTCATCACCTAGTTGTAATCATGGGTTCATAGATAATTTCTAGAATTTTGAACAGAGCTAAGTGCTTCCTATGTGCTATAAACTCTTTTAAGATCCAAGGATTCCACAATAGAGAAGATGCCCATAGTTATTACTCTCAAGAGCTTACATTCTAGAAAGGAAACAAATAATATATAAGTAAATAACTGGGCAAGAAAATTTCAGAGACTGGTAAGTATCAATTAATTAATTCAATGAAGATTTCCTAACCTTCAAATATTCACTAGGTGTAGATGCTAGGACCATAGCTGTGAGGGAAAAAAATGTCCAGCTCTATTCTCAAATTTTTATTTAGCAAGAGAGGCAGATAATAAATGTCATGACTTTATGTCTGTATTGCATATTATATATATGATGGTGGTGAAGTCGCTCAGTCGTATCCAACTCTTTGTGACCCTGTGGACTGTAACCTACTAGGCTTCTCCGTCCATGGGATTCTCCAGGCAAGAATACTGGAGTGGATTGCCATTTCCTTCTCCAGGGGGTCTTTCCGACCCAGGGATCGAACCCAAGTCTCAATATTGGAGGCAGACGCCTTAACCTCTGAGCCACCATTAGGTAACAATGAGTATTTTTAAAATGAAATGAAATAGGAGGTTCTGATTTAGAGACTTGAGAAAAGTAAGAGAGAGTTCTTTATACATATGGTAGAAAAGAAAAAGTGAAATTTGGTGTGAGACCTGCTGAAAGTGAGCAGAGTGCCCTGAGAGTATCTGGGAGTGAAGAGTTCCTGTCAAGTACAAAGGAATCTGTATTTTCTATGATCTGTTGTTCAACATTAGGAAATCAAATAGTCAACCAGCATAGGTTATTTGTTTACCACCCATTTATTGGGAAATTAATTTTGTTGGGAATCTATGTAATGGAATGTAAAAATGGGCATCTTCCTTAACTTCCATTCTGAATATTTCAAGGGTGTCTGGTACATCAATAGCAAGTTGAGTGTGAACCCAAACTCGCTATCATAATTTACCTGAAACAAAAGAGTTAGCTCTGTGTCCCTTCACTCACTTTTAGAATGTACAAGGTTTTTGAGAGAGAAGAGCATGTGAGACATCTCCCTGAGATAGGAAGAGCCTTTGTTATTCCAAGGAATTTCTTCAGTTACCTGGGAAATTTTTGTTTGTTTAAAATTTTAATTTAAAAAATTTTAACATATATAAACTATTGATTTTATTACATTAACCTTATATCCTAGGCCCTTTGTAGACTTCTTGGGATTTTTAATGTAGATGATTGTATTGTCTATAAATAAAGAGATTTTAGCCCACTACTTAGCAGTTTGTAAATGTTTTTCATGCTTTTCTTCTTGCTTTGTTACCTGGATTAGGACCATCATTATCATGTGGAATAGCTGTTTACTTTAAGAACATTATCTCTCTAAGTTCATAAGAGCTATTAGCTTGTAGTTCTCCCTCCACCCCCGCCTTTTTTTTTTTTTTTTAATATAAATGTCTGTCTGCTTTTTTTTTTCAGGGTAACTTGAATTTTAAAAATAAGTTGAAAAATATTTTCTCTTTTCTGTTAATATTAGTGTAGAAATTGCATTGTTTCTTCCTTGAATATTTTGTAGAATTCACAAGTTATGAAATCTGGGTCTGGGTTTTTAAATTTGTGTAATGGCTTTAAACTTTTTGTAAAGTTATTAACTAAAAGCAATCTCACCCTGAAATGGCTGAGACGGGGCTCTTTTGACATTCCAACTTTTTTTTTTTTCCATATACCACTAGAGAAAGCTGGTAGTAAAATCAGAGAGATTAAGTGAAAATTTATTTTGACTGGCATTTAGGTGCTTCTGAAAAAAGAAATAGTAACTTCTTTACAGGAAATCGATTTTTAAAACTGCTTGAAATCATCAATTCAGTTCAGTTCAGATGCTCAGTTGTGTCCGACTCTTTCGCAACCCCATGAATCACAGCACGCCAGGCCTCCCTGTTCATCACCATCTCCCAGAGTTCACTCTGACTCACATCCATCGAGTCAGTGATGCTATCCAACCATCTCATCCTCTGTCGTCCTCTTCTCCTCCTGCCCCCAATCCTTTTCAGCATTAAAGCCTTTTCCAATGGGTCAACTCTTCGAATGAGGTGGCCAAAGTATTGGAGTTTCAGCTTTAGCATCATTCCTTCCAAAGAAATCCAGGGCTGATCTCCTTCAGAATGAACTGGTTGGATCTCCTTGCAGTCCAAGGGACTCTCAAGAGTCTTCTCCAACACCACAGTTCAAAAGCATCAATTCTTCGGTGCTCAGCCTCCTTCACAGTCCAACTCTCACATGACGACTGGAAAAACCATAGCCTTGACTAGACAGACTTTAGTTGGCAAAGCAATGTCTCTGCTTTTGAATATGCTATCTAGGTTGGTCATAACTTTTCTTCCAAGGAGTAAGTGTCTTTTAATTTCATGGCTGCTGTCACCATCTGCAGTGACTTTGGAGCCCTCCCAAAATAAGTTTGACACTGTTTCCACTGCTTCCCCATCTATTTTCCTTGAAATCTTGTCAGTTTAAAATTGCAACTGATGCTGACTCAGGCTTTCCCTTTGCTCCTCCCTGTTTTTTCTAAAAGGGCTTCCCAGGTGTCACTAGTTGTAAAGAACCCAGCTGCCAATGCAAGAGATATAAGATACTTGGGTTGGATCCCTGGGTCAGGAAGATCCCCTGGGGAAGGGCATGGCAATCCATTTCAGTATTCTTACCTAGAGAATCCCATGGACAGAGGACCCGTGGTCTATAGTCCATAGGGTTGCAAAGAGTCTGTTCCTGACTGAAGCAACTTAACACGCACACATGCACATTTTTCTAAATGCCAACCACAGTGATCTTCTTGCTGTCTCTTTCTCTCTCTCTGAACTTCCTCTCATAACACCAAAATTGATTTTCCAGAGAAGGCAACAATAATTCTAAAAACCAATAAAAATGTATTTGATTATTATGGCCATTTTGAAAAAAACAATTTTTTTTTTTTTTTAAGTTCTGCTCTTAAGGGAACCAAAGCTTTTCAGGAGGAACTTTCATTATCTTTGTGTGCATTAGCTATAAGTGTTCTTCCTGATTTTAGATGTCTTGTCCTATGTCTTGAAAGTTTGATGTACTGACCAGTTAGAAAAAATCTCTGTGGTCTCGGCCATCTGAAAGGTATACCTATTAATGTATTTAATGTTCAGTCTATTACCTCTTTATCTATCCAAGCTAGCCTCAGAGAAATTTGTTATAACAGATCCAAGTCCATTAGGGGGATTTATCATCTTAACTGCCTTTGTGTCTGTCTATACAATATAAACTTTATTTTCTGAACTTTTTCTGGGGGGAGTACGATTTCTAGATCTTATAAATCTACATCCTTTATACTCTCACATGGAGATCCCTTTTGCATCTTTGAGTCTGAATAGCTATTAAGATCCTACTTATCAATGGTCAGATGATGGATTCTTTAAAGAGAAAAATCTTCTAAATTGCTAATTTTTAGAAAGCTTTCATCATAAACAGCTATGATCTTTTCAGCAGTCAGGTATGGATGTGATAGTTGGGGCTATATAGAAGGCAGAGCACCAAAGAATTGATGATTTTGAACCACGGTGCTGGAGAAAATTCTTGAGAGTCCCTTGGACAGCAAGGAGTTCAAACAAGTCAGTACTAAAGGAAATCAAACCTGAATATTCTTTGAGAGGACTGATGGTGAAGCTGAATCTCCAGTCCTTTGGCCACCGGATACAAAGAGCTGACTCACTGGAAAAGACCCTGATGCTGGGAAATATTGAAGGCAGAAGGAGAAGAGGTTGACAAAGGATGAGACATTTAGATGGCATCACCGATTCAATGGACATGAACTTGGGCAAACTCTGGGAGATGGTGAGGGACAGGGAAGTCTGGTGTGCTACAGTCCATGGGATCACAAAGAATGGGACATGACATAGCAACTGAACAACAACAGCAATGGAAAGACTGAGTTGGGAGCGAGAACTGGGAACAGGGACCATGTTAATTTGGTTTCTATTGTTGCTTGAATAAGCACTGAGAATGACCACCACTACCCCATATGGACCACCTAGGCCTTGGGTCTATCTCTTCTTAGCTATGACAGTATCTTTTTTCAGGTTCTGACTGGCTCATATCCTGTGCCAAGCTGTGGTGTTGAGTGAGCAGGGCCTAAGTGTTTGATCCACTCAGATTGGGAAATGCAACAAGATGGTAGCTGCTAGGGCAGAGCTTTCTCCACCCTGATTGTTGTCAACCCAGCACATGTGCACTCTTCTTGAGTAGAGTCTAGGCTTCTCCAGCCTTAATATCTGTCCCAGCAGTTTTCCCATCAGGCAAGGGGACTTGTCTCTTCAGCATAGGACCTAAGAAGTGGGACACTCAAGCCTGTGCCTGAATTTAATCAGGCTCCAGGGTGAGAGTCCACCCATGTGGACCTTCTCTTCCTTTCAGATCTCTCCTAGGGGTGCAGTTCCTGATCTTTTTTCTTTTTTTCCATTCTGCTCAGTTCTGTGGACATCTTCCTTGAAGTTTTGGTTGTATAGGAGCTATTCTTCTAGTTTCCAGTTAGTTTTCTGTGAGTATTGTTCCACCTATAAGCATATTTTTGATGTGTTATTTTTGGGGGTATGTGAGCTCCAAGTCCTCTTTCCTGGCTATCTTGATCTGTCTGCTACAGCTTTTAATCTTTGTTTTCCAGATACAAGGAAACATTTCCCCTTATGCTAATTGTGACTTATAAAACAATGGTAAAGTGTGTCTTTGTACATGAAGATGAAATCTTTATCTTTTGCTCTCTACCTGGTCCCTGCAGAATTTGGCTTCTTCATCTTGTTCACCTCCAGACCTGGTGTCTTATGGCAATCTAGACGGAAACTAGTTGCACTAGTAATTGTCCTAATTAGTCCTCTCTTTGTTATTTTTAAACTATTTATAATTTATGTCCATTGCTACTATAATATGACCTTATTAATGTTATTACTGGTATTACTGTTATTCCTTATATTACCTAATGTATAACCAGATCTTTCACAAAATTAATGATGCCTAAATGTCTTGAGGCAATTGATCACATATATAGTTCTATATAAAATTAGTTTTAATAAAATAACTCTAGATATTGGACTAAGCAATTAGGGAAAAATATTTCCTGGTTTGTAATAGAACAATAAGATAATCCAGAGAATTTCTAGCACATGAATGTCCCATCAAGAAGATCCTTATCTGACCTAGGAATGTACTTTCCTTGTGCTGTAGGACAAATTCATCATAAAATACCTCCCAAATCTTGATTGAATTTATGACCCAAACAGGGGAGATTGTGAACAAAAAAGAACAAAGAGTGTTGTTTTATTTTGTACAAAGGTTGAAGTTGCAACCCACTGCAATTGCCTATCAACAGTATACCCTTTGAGGAAGCATGATGAAAAACAGAATTAGGCATTCTCTGCATTGGATAAACACACCTCTAGGTAGTTAAATACATATCTCAGGAAGAGTTTCAGTGATCCCAGATTCTGGCATCTTCCTGTACATAGAAAAACACTGAAATCACTACCTTGAGAATCTGTGATTAGCAGTGATCTTTACCAAGATATCTGCTTGAGTGAGTGCGTGAGTGAGTGAAGTCGCTCAGTCGTGTCCAACTCTTTGCGACGCCATGGACTGTAGCTTACCAGGCTTCTCTGTCCGTGGGATTCTTCAGGCAAGAATACTGGAGTGGGTTACCATTTCCTTCTCCAGGGGCTCTTCCCACCCCAGGAATTGAACCTGGGTCTTCCACATTGGAGGCAGACGCTTTAATCTCTGAGCTGTATTTCCTAGCCCCTCAAAATTCACACACACACACACACACACACACACACACACACAAACACACACACACACATATGCATACACAGGCTTCCCCTCTACCTCTGTGGAGCCATTTACATAGAGCTACTGATTGACCTCCCAGGCTATAGTCCTCAGTAAGACTCTGAGTAAAACTAAATACACAACTTTCACGTTGTGCATTATTCTTTAAGTTGACAAGGTATAAGAGTAAAAATGCTGAAATACAAAGGCAAAGTTTTTGTTTGTTTGTTTGCTTGTTTGTTTTTAGTTTTGTTTTAATGTGCAAAGTCCAAGTAAAGCAAGATAGAAAATAGATTAGTAGTTGTTTAGGGTTAGGAAAACATAAATAGAGATAGGGAGGTGACAGCTAATGGGAACAAGGCTTCATTCTTGAGGTGATGAAAATGTTCTAGATGACAGTAATGATTGCACATATTTGTAATTATACTAAATAATATTGTATACCTTAATGGCTACATTGTACATTTTATGGATTATATCTTAGTAAATGGTTTAAAAGTAATTATATTTATAGAAGACCTATATATATATATATTTATGTACACTTTGTTATTTATAATTTTAAACTACTCTGAAGGAGCAAGTCCATATGTTATTGAATAAGATTAGTTTACACTGTACCTGCAGGACTCTCTCGTATCAGAAGTAAAATGTCAAATATTTCAAGATTGCCAGGAGTTCCAGATACATTATAAGACTAAGAAAACTGGACATATAAGAAACTTGGCTGATTTATGCCAAATTGAGGAAGGCTGTTCCTGCTTGTGAAAGGTCACACTTCAGTGAAGTGCATTGTTAATTGAGAGGCCACCTGTACCAATCAGTGTGTTATCACTGAGATTAGATATACTTGTGGATGGAAGCATCTTAATCTTATAAGTACTCACTGAAATTTTCTAAGACATTTTTAGCCTCCTGTGAACAGGCACAGTTTCTCTTGACATTGAAGAGCAAAGCATACACTGTTAATAACAGAAGAAAAGCAAAGAACACTTAAAAACCAGTGATCTGCACTCAAGACGCCATATTTCTGTCCCCCTTACAACTTAATTCTCTTGGAATTATAGAGCTCTTGAAAATATCAAAAGGGCCACTCAATGTCTTTGAGGAGAAATGTATTCTGTTGGAGCATTCTTCAAAAAATCAAAGGCTTCTTGTGCTTCAGGTTTCCCATCAAGAAACTAAAAACGGTGATGAAAATGGTTGTCTTCTGGGGTTTTATTAGTAAAGTGTAAAATTTTTTGACTCTTCTCTAAAAAAAATATGCACATCATTATATGAGTGAAAGGGGGACAAATTAGTCATTTATGCAGTCATTTATGCAGCTCATCCAGAGTGTATCCAACTTCAGTAGCTAGAGTTAAATAAAATGCTCTTGGGATGTTATCACCAGAGCTACAGAGCAGATGTGCTGTGGCTTAGAAAGCATCTGTGCCCCTCAGCATTGAAAGGATACAATTTGATACAATTTGATTCTGAAGGACTGAAGAGGTCAGGAAATGGAGTTAATAGATATCACCTTAATGAGTTATTTTTTATCACCTTAATGAGTTATTTTTCACTTCTACTTTTCAAATCTTCTTGAACAAAAAATTCCCACCACACATTTAGTTGTATCTTCCTGATGCTCAAACCAAGGGTATAAATGTTGTGGATGTTACTGCAAGTTCTTTAATCTGCTGTCCCAGAGGTAGAAGCACAAAAAAGACAAGATTCTAAAAAGCTGGCACAGATCTAATAGTCAGAAATGCTGTCTTGTGTTTCATGCCAAAAGTTGGCATTGTGGCTGCTACTATAAGAAAGGAGAAAACAAGTGGCAAAGTGCTTTGTTTAAAAATGAATACAACACTGGCCCAGGGTGAATGTGAAATCACCACTATCAATAGACAGTATTATACAAAGAGAGCTTATTCAATGAGCCCACTTTTGTAATAGGAAGTAAGAACTCATGTGGAAAAAGGCTTTTTAACTGTGGATTACAGCTACATCTGAAATCAAGAACTCAAAGTGTGTGAGAATGGTATTTGGGGGAAAGAGTTCCTGTTGCTTACTGGAATGCATGGCCAGGATGTTGTGGGGAAAGTCATCTTCCCAGCAAAAAAAAAAAAAAAAAAAAAAATCTGAATGTAACAGTGTGACTAATTTATTTTGTATTTTAGTTTATATATATTATTACTACAAATGATATCCATCTTCTTTTAGAATTTTTAAGCTAGAATGGAAAGAGTTTACTGGTTATGACCACTAGAAACTAGAGAAATAAAGGAGCAAGCAGTAAAGCAGGGTGAAGTCTATATCTTTTCTTCCTAAAGCTTTCTTTCTGTCTGCCCTATAGTGTGGCAGTGTTACAAACAAGATGCTCACATCTATTTGGGGTTTTTGCCTGAGTCTAACAGTGACAGGCACATTTATAACAGACTACTGAGTAAAATTTAGATCTAAATTTAGAGAATCTAAAGTGTAGATTGAATGCAATGTCATTCTTATTGATCTTCATCAACTTTTACTCTATTGCCCTGTATATATTTTATCTCTCTCATTTCTGTGTTTTTTTTT
>SJYC01103478.1:0-18959 GCA_006408675.1 Madoqua kirkii
AAGATTATTACAATTATCTCAGGATGATTGACAGTGGAACAGTCCATTTCACTGAAACGTAAAGCCTGCTCTTTCACAGAATTGCATCCTGATCTTTCGGCTTCAACCCCAGTCATGCAAGAGTGTGGCAGCAGTGTGTCTTCCATGAGTGTGGCAACAGTGCAGTCTCAATGGGTCAGATAAACTCAGTTCTTTTTCATACTCCCAATGAGATTCAGATATCATGAGTGTTTAATCTCATTCTAAGTTCATTTTGTTATAGAAAAATAGAAACCAGTGTGTTAATAGTGGTTATATCTTAACTTCGAGTTTCCAGATTGTTTTATTAACTTTTATTAACTATATTAATAAAATAGTTTTATTAACTATATCTTCTACTTTTCTATAATGATTGTATATTATCTGTGTATTAAAACAGTAAGGAGAGATCTAGAATTAGCAAAATACTGCTGGAACTATACAGGCTAAAATATTTATGGAGATTTAATCTAATAAATTGAAGTAATGATGATTTTTCCTTTCTTCTAAAAAATAGTTTAGGAAAATAGTTTTTTTTCCTGTCTTTTTTAAATTTAAATTTATTTATTTTAATTGGAGGCTAATTACTTTACAATATTGCATTGGTTTTGCCACACATCAGCATAAATCCGCCATGGGTGTACACGTGTTCCCCATCCTGAACCCCTCTTCCACCTCCCTCCCCATACCATCCCTCTGGGTCATCCCAGTGCACCAGCCCCAAGCATCCTACAGCCTGCATCGCACCTGGACTGGCGATGAGTTTCCAGATTGTTTTATTAACTTTTATTAACTATATTAATAAAATAGTTTTATTAACTATATCTTCTACTTTTCTATAATGATTGTATATTATCTGTGTATTAAAACAGTAAGGAGAGATCTAGAATTAGCAAAATACTGCTGGAACTATACAGGCTAAAATATTTATGGAGATTTAATCTAATAAATTGAAGTAATGATGATTTTTCCTTTCTTCTAAAAAATAGTTTAGGAAAATAGTTTTTTTTCCTGTCTTTTTTAAATTTAAATTTATTTATTTTAATTGGAGGCTAATTACTTTACAATATTGCATTGGTTTTGCCACACATCAGCATAAATCCGCCATGGGTGTACACGTGTTCCCCATCCTGAACCCCTCTTCCACCTCCCTCCCCATACCATCCCTCTGGGTCATCCCAGTGCACCAGCCCCAAGCATCCTACAGCCTGCATCGCACCTGGACTGGCGATTTGTTTCTTATATGATATTATACATGTTTCAGTGCCATTCTCCCAAATCATCCCACCCTCGCCGTCTCCCACAGAGTCCAAAAGACTGTTCTATACATCTGTGTCTCTTTTGTTCTCTCGCATACAAGGTTATTGTTACCGTCTTTCTAAATTCCATATGTATGTGTTAGTATACTGTATTGGTGTTTTTCTTTCTGGCTTACTTCACTCTGTAAAATAGGCTCCAGTTTCATCCACCTCATTAATAAAAAGAACTTTTAAAAATGGCTACCAAAGATCGAATGAATGTGATAAATTTGTTATGCTGAACAGAAAGAGAAAAATATCCCATTCTACTCTTGACATTTACCTGCAATGTTCCTATGCTGAAAATATCTAAACTTTCTCTATTGTGGATTTTTGCTCATGATTTCAAGTATTAATGCCCCCTTTTTATTTTGGCTTTGAATGTTGTTTTTGTTTTTCCTAAGCCCCTATTTCCTTTTATTTGTATTCAACTTTCAGAATATACGCTTCCAAGCTCTCTTATAACCACTGCTCACTTGATGGATGTTCCCCTTTCCCAATTTATTCATCACTGTCATTTTATAGTCACTTAAGAATGAGTCTTTCACACTCTCAAAGTAGAGTATCTCTGGGGATTTTTGCAACTAATCAATTGAGCAATCTCATTACAAATAATCTAAAATGTATTATAAAATGTGAGCTTATTGAAATAAATTGTAAAGTTTAAACCAATATTTACTATAATGCTTTGGAGTAAATAAGTGGTGAAATCACTGATACAGGACCAGGAAGCACACACAAGCTTCTTTCAGTTTGTATCTAAGAAGTGGTTAACTAGGCAGTTTTCATGAATTGATAAAATGTAGGTCATTTAAAAAGGAATGGACTGTTTTCTAAAATCAATAAATTATGGAATGATGAGAAAATATTTTGAGATGTCCTCTGTGGGCACATTAATGCTTTTCTAGAGACTGCATAATTGCTTTGCTCAATTATTTGAAGAAAAGATTAGAATGCCTCCTTTGGAAGGAAACCAAATTAGAACTGTGTCAGACTCCACAGTAGCAGTCTCTAGGGACTCTTGTGCAGCAGTCACTCCTTAGATTCTTAGGATGTTCCTTCTGTAGCAAATGATTCCACTGCATCTTTCAGAAATCAAAGATGAATGTTCATGTATTTCTGTAGTTTTGACTGCTGGATTGCCTGGATACAGGTATGGATTAGATGCTGTCACGAGATTAAAATCTATCTATATTTTATGCATTTTCCTTTTTGTGGATTGGGCTGCAAATAAATACAAGTGAGTGTGTGTGTGTCTGTGTGTGTATTTATACATATATATGTATATGAAAATTATTTGTGTATGTGTGTGCAATCTGTAGGCCAAATAAGGATACCAGACAAACACAGGTTCTTTTATGAAATGGAGCCACTCTAATATTTATTTATTCTACTCTGACTACTAGAACTATAAATGTAAGAGAGCAATAAGGCACCTTGTATTGCCACAAGACCAGCCATGTTTTTTGTGTGTGTGTGTTTTTTTTTTTTTTTTTTGGCTGTGGTGGGTCTTTATTGTTGCACATGGTCATTCTCTAGTTGCAATGAACAGGGCTACTCTTCGTTGTGGACTTTTCACTGAGTTGCTTTTTCTTGCTGTGGAGCTAGGTGTGTGGGTTTCAGTAGTTGCAGTATGTGGGCTTAGCAGTGATGCACAGGCTTGGTTGTTCTGCAGTATGTGGTATCTTCTTGAACCAGGGACTGAACTTGTGTGCCTTGCATTTCAAGACAGATTAAATTCTTAACCACTGGACCATGAGCAAAGCCTCTGGTTGCTTGTTTTTACCCAGGACGCACTGAAAATAGTGACTTTGGTAAGAAAAGGTGAAGCCCATCCTATGCTGTTGTGCAGTTAACTTTACATAACCATGAGCTACGAAGTGTAAACAAGGGGCTGGCTATTTTCCACTCTCTATTTCATCTCATGGTATGTTTGATGAGAGTATCAAGGAAGAGGAGCTGATAGATATGAGACACCTGAATGCTTTGTAACACTTTCTCAGGGATGGAATTTCTCACAGATTCATGCCCACTAGAATCACCTGATCAGAGAAGGCAATGGCAAACCACTCCAGAACTCTTGCCTGGAAAATTCTATGGATGGAGGAGCCTGGAAGGCTGCAGTCCATGGGGTCGCAAAGAGTCAGACACAACTGAGCGACTTCACTTTCACTTTTCACTTTCATGCATTGGAGAAGGAAATGGCAACCCACTCCAGTGTTCTTGCCTGGAGAATCCCAGGGTGGGCTGCCATCTATGGGGTTGCACAGAGTCAGATATGACTGAAGCGACTTAGCATCAGCAGCAGCAGAATCACCTGATAGAGAAAGTTTTTACCTGGAGGAGTAAAAGACTACCAGTGCTCACTAGGGCCACATTAACCAAGATCATAACTTATTTATGATGATATCTTGTTCATGATACGTTTTAAACCCACCTTATAAAGGAGAATCATTGTATTGGAGTTGAGACTTACAAAAGTTCCTCCTGCATTTGCCAAATCAATCTGACCTCATTTCTCTGGCACCCATGAAACATCTGTGTGGTGACTTGAACTCATTGTTTTCTTCCTATAACTGACTGTGCATATAGTTTGTGTATTTGTGTGTGTTTGGCATATTTAGAAGTTCTGCAGTGAAACTGAAAAAATGACATCACAATCCATTTTTAATGTATGTTTGAGGACATTCAGTATACTTTATTTCACTTTTAACTGGTCCTACTGATTTTACCATCCCCACTTTCCTTTTCCCCTGAAAAAGGAAACATTTTTGATGTGGGCTTCTTTCACATCCAGATTAGATTTATGTGAAATGCCCTAACTACCCAACTGAAAGGCCATCTCAGCACCTCTTCTGTATCCCAAAGTCAAATGTGATTTATAATACAAATATTAGTATATCTATTTACTTCATACTTCATAACCTATTGTTTACCTTCAATGTGCTGAGTCTCTAATATCATTAGAAACCTCCACCTATTTTACTTAGAGTACCTTAATACAAAAAAAAATATCAGAGACCGAAATAATAATTGCACTTTGTGTGTTACTCTCTCAGTCGTGTCCAACTCTTTGCTACCCCAATGGACTATAGCCCGCCAGGTTCCTCTATCAATGGGATTCTCCCAGCAAGAATACTAGAGTGGGTTGCCATTTCCTTCTCCAGAGGATCTTCCCAACTCAGGGATTGAACCAGGTCTTCTGCATTACAGGCAGATTCTTTACTATCTGAGACACCAGGGTAGTCCAATTGCAGTAGCTTTAACTCTCCCAATTGAAATACCTCCACTGAAATATATTGAAATTATTTAAACATATTTATATCAAGAACACATTTTCCTTTGGAAAGATTTATATAAATGTGTTAAAAATGTTTATCACCAGGTGAATATTGGCATTTTTCTCCTATAGCACCTATAAGCTGTCACTAGATTCTTTTTTTATGGCTTTATTTAATCACATGAGTTGGACATTTGTTCCAAATTAATAGTTTCTTTTCAGTTTTTAAACAATACATGTTTATTTTATGTCTCTCTTGC
Organism: Madoqua kirkii; assembly: GCA_006408675.1. Taxonomy (NCBI): domain Eukaryota; kingdom Metazoa; phylum Chordata; class Mammalia; order Artiodactyla; family Bovidae; genus Madoqua; species Madoqua kirkii. Next base: position 4,857 of record SJYC01103478.1, read on the forward strand.
TTTGAGGATTTTAAAATGAAAGACTGCTTTGGATAAGATTCAAACTTTTTGGCAGACTCCTGAGTAACAAGAGCTAGTATTCAATCAAATAGTGTGTTTTAGTCTTAACATTTTTTCAAGCTTTGAACCAACGCTCTTTAACTTAACTGCCCATCTATTTCCTATGTAAGCTTTTACTGCTTTTTAAGTCATAATATGTTTTAAAGAAAATATAACCCTATAAGTAATCTAAATTCTCTTTCCTTAGAGTGTTTCTGCTTCCAACAATGATTTCTGTTCATGGAAATATTTTATCTTGTATCATAGAAAGCAAAATAAGAAATAAGGATAGATTTCTTCTTTATTTTGAATTCTTATCACCACTATTGACAGTTTCCCAGGTTAATCTTTGAGAAGGTTATTAATATAAACATTTTCTTATATACAAATATTTTGTCTGAATAAGTAAAAACTTGAGGTTAGGAAGGAGCTTGGTATATATGAATATATGCATTGAGTGTATATGTATTCAAGAGAGTAGAAAGTATAGAAAGTGTTAGTCGCTCAGTTATGTCTGACTCTTTGTGACCCCATGAAATGTAGCTCACCAGGCTCTGCTGTCCATGGGATTTTCCAGGCAAGAATACTGGAGTGGATTGCCATTTCCATCTATTCTCCACATCATTGAAGCTGATTTTTAAAATGACAATCCTATTTTCCTGTTCTAGATAAAACTACAATATAGTACTATAGATAGGAGTAAGATGAAGCAGAAAAACCTCAAGGGTGCTTGTCAGGACTCAAACTCTTTCATTTAATGAAACATCAGTTTTGGTACTGCAACCCAAGGACATAAAATCCATTGTGATTAGTCACATGACTGCATCCCGTTGTACCCTGCTGGGATACTGATAGTATAGCACTGAAAGGCAAACCTAGCAACTAGCAACAGTCTTCAGATGCTATCTGTAAAATAGCAAATGATATATCTATTAGATTGTCTAATAAAAATAATTTAAATGTATTCCCCCACAAAAACTCTGTGTCCACTTCATATTGATTACCAAGAAGTACTAATTATTTAAAACAATAAAGGAGGATTATTTTAACATGCTGACACTTTGTTTTGTTTATTACACTTGCATTACCTACTAAAAAACTAATAATGAATTAAACTGGAATGGATGAGTTCAGTTTAGAAAGAAAAGTTAAAACCCATGGATGTAACTGTATGTCTAAGACAACATGTTGAATCTATACATTTTTCCTGAGATTAAAAGTGTAAGTTGTTTAAGATATCATGAGCATCAAATATTTTACTTCTACTGAGGTCCTATGTATGTTTATAATTCCTATTAAACACTCAGGTTGATAATGTTGCTTATTTATTGTATACTGTGCTAGCAGAATGCATGTGTGAAAAGATAACACATGTTTTCTAAAAATGTATTCTCAGTATTACTGCACTATATAAATCAAATCTGACTTAGAGTCACCAAAGGATGCATCAGAGCCAATATAAAACTACTTTATATATTCTGACTGGAAAATGATGCACCAAATCATGTATCCACGAAGATTTAAAAACTCCGCTTGCCTAATGAATTGTTTGTGTCTAGGCTGGCTAAACTAATTACCTTTAAGTCATTTCTAACAAGAAACACACACTCTGACTCTATGAGAAATTAAAGTTGAAATATAATCTTTCATTTGTAATGTACCAAATCAGCCACAACTGAACTAAACATACAAGACATAAATAACCTCAAAATTTAAATGCAGAGACCTGGATTCTATCCCTGGGTCAGGAAGATCCCCTGAAGAAGGGAATGGCAACTCACTCCAGTATTCTCGCCTGGAGAATTCCATGGACAAAGGAGCCTGGTGGGCTACAGTCCATGAGGTTGCAAAGCATCAGGAAAGACTAGGCGACTAACTCTCTCTTTCTCTAATATACTAAATACAGTTAGTCTTCCCTGGTAGCTCAGGGGTAGAAAATCCGCCTGCCAAGCAGGAAATGCAGATTTGATCCCTGGGTCAGGAAGATCCTCTGGAGGAGGAAATGGCAACCCATTCCAGTATTCTTGCCTGGGAAATCCAATGGATGGAGGAGCTTAGCAGGCTACAGTCCATGACTAACAATCTCTAAGAATGAGACATGACTTAGCAACTAAATGGAAAATAGCAATATACTAAAACTACTTATGAACACAAAGCACTTACAGTTAATACATATTTTTAAAAAGGTTTAAACCTTTAAAGAAGGTTCCATCTTCTATAAAAAATTAAGATGAATGTAATTTAATTTTTCTCTCCTAAATTACATGATATTTTCCTGGCCACTCTATTGCTGCAGAACCATAAGGATGCTCTTATGTATTTATAAAGACTTCCCTGGTGGCTCAGATGGTAAAGCATCTATTTACAATGCAGGAGACCTGGGCTCAATCCCTGAGTCGGGAAAATTCCCTGGAGAAAGAAATGGCAACCCACTCCAGTACAATTGCCTAGAAAATCCTATGGACGGAGGAGCCTGGTGCAGGCTACTGCCCATGGGTTCCCAAAGAGTCGGACACGACTGAGCGACTTCACCTCACTTCTTCATGTATTTATAACTTGACTTTTATTTTAAGGAAAATAACAAATCACATACTCTTTTTAAAAAAATTTCATCTCTTTTTCTGCCTCCCATTCAAAATGAATATAAAATAAAATTTAACTGGTTATAAATTCTTTCTCCTGTGTTATTTCCAAATTATTAAAGTATGAAAACTTTTTAAGTGATATTTGATAGCTATTATTGTGCATTATGACAGATACTGGGCTCTGGATGCTTTCTGTACTCTAATCCTTGTAAAGAATAAGTAATAAATATTTTAAGTTGAAAAATTGATATCATTTCCTTCCTTGTAAATTTGATAGACTATTCCAGTAAAAACATAAAGACCTATGCTCTACCACTTTTGAATATTATTAATTCAATTTATATTAATAGATATTAGACTATACATATTGACTATGCCAAAGTCTTTGACTGTGTGGATCACAATAAACCATGGAAAATTCTGAAAAGGATGGGAATACCAGACCACCTGACCTGACTCTTGAGAAACCTATATGCAGGTCAGGAAGCAACACTTAGAACTGGACATGGAACAACAGACTGGTTCCAAATAGGAAAAGGAGGGCATCAAGACTGTATATTGTCACCCTGCTTATTTAACTTCAATGCAGAGTACATGATGAGAAATGCTGGGCTGGAAGAAGCACAAGCTGGAATCAAGATTGCCAGGAGAAATATCAATAACCTCAGATATGCAGATGACACCACCCTTATGGCAGAAAGTGAAGACGAACTCAAAAGCCTCTTGATGAAAGTGAAAGTGGAGAGTGAAAAAGTTGGCTTAAAGTCAACATTCAGAAAACAATCATCATGGCATCTGGTCCCATCACTTCATGGGAAATAGATGGGGAAGCAGTGGAAACAGTGTCAGACTTTATTTTTTTTGGGGGGGGGGCTCCAAAATCACTGCGGATGATGACTGAAGCCATGAAATTAAAAGACACTTACTCTTTGGAAGGAAAGTTATGACCAACCTAGATAGCATTTTGAAAAGCAGAGACATTACTTTGCCAACAAAGTTCCGTCTAGTCAAGGCTATGGTTTTTCCAATAGTCATGTATGGATGTGAGAGTTGGACTGTGAAGAAAGCTGAGCACCAAAGAACTGATGCTTTTGAACTGTGGTGCTGGAGAAGACTCTTGAGAGTCCCTTGAACTGCAAGGAGATCCAACTAGTCCATTCTGAAGGAGATCAACCCTGGGATTTCTTTGGAAGCAATGATGCTGAAGCTGAAACTCCAGTACTTTGGCCACCTCATGTGAAGAGTTGACTCTTTGGGAAAGACTCTGATGCTGGGAGGGATTGGGGGCAGGAGGACAAGGGGACGACAGAGGATGAGATGGCTGGATGGCACCACCGACTCGATGAACATGAATCTGAGTGACTCCGGGAGTTGGTGATGGACAGGGAGGCCTGGCGTGCTGTGATTCATGGGGTCGCAAAGAGTCGGACATAATTGAGCAACTGAAATGAACTAAACTGAATGATCTATTTTTCCTTGTATGAGTTTTAGCAGTTTGTATCTTTAAAGGTAGTATTCATTTTCCTCTAGGTCATGATATTTGTGGGAGTAGAGTTTTTCACAGTATTCTTTTATTGTCTTTTAACATCTATAGGGCCTTTAGTGATGAACCCTTTTCTATTACTAACTTTCAGAATTTGTGTCCTGTCTTTTAATTATTTAGCTTAGCTTCACTGGTGGCTCAGATGGTAAAATTGTCTGCCTACAATGCAGGAAACCTGGGTTCAATCTCTGGTTTGGGAAAATCCCCTGGAGAAGGAAATGGCAACGCACTCCAGTACACTTGTCTTGTAAATCTCATGGATGGAAGAGCCTGGTAAGCTACAGTCCATGGGGTTGCAAAGAATTGGACAGAACTAAACGACTCACTCACTTCACAATTCAGTTCAGTTGAATCACACAGTTGAGTCCGACTCTTTGCAACCCCATGTACTACAGCACGGCCGGCCTCCCTGTCAATCACCAAATTCTGGAGTTTATTCAAACTCGTGTCCACTGAGTTGATATTGCTGTCCAACCATCTCATCCTCTGTCATCCCTTCTCTTCCTGCCTTCAGTGTTTCCAGCATCAGACTGTTTTACGGTGAGTAAGTTCTTCTCGTCAGGTGACCAAAGAATTGGAGTTTCAGCTTCAGCCCTTCCAATAAATATTCAGGATTGATCTCCTTTAGGATGGACTGGTTGGATCTCCTTGCAGTCCAAGACACTCTCAAGAGTCTTCTCCAACACCAGAGTTCAAAGCATCAATTCTTTGGTCCTCTGTTTTCTTTATAGTCCAACTCACATCTATACATGACCACTGGAAAAACCATAGCCTTGATTAGATGGACCTTTTTTGGCAAAGTAATGTCTCTGCTTTTTAATATGCTGTCTAGGTTGGTCAGAGCTTTTCTTTCAAGGAGTAAGCATCTTTTAATTTCATGGCTGCAGTCACCTTCTGCAGTGATTTGGGAGCCCAAAAAACATAAAATCTGTCACTGTTTCCACTGTTTCCCCATCTATTTCCCATGAAGTGATGGGACTGGATGCCATGATATTAGTTTTCTGAATGTTTAGTTTTAAGCCATATTTTCACTCTCATCTTTGAATTTTGTCAAGAAGCTCTTTAGTTCCTCTTCACTTTCTACCATAAGGGTGGTATCATCTGCATATATGAGCTTATTGATATTTTTCCTAGCAATTTTGATTCCAGCTCTTGATGAAAGTGAAAGAGGAGAGTGGAAAAGTTGGCTTAAAGTCAACATTCAGAAAATGAAGATCGTGGCATCTGGTCCCATCACTTAATGGGAAATGATGGGGAAACAGTGTCTAACTTTATTTTTTTCATTTTAAAGGACCAATTTGTTAATTCTTTTCAGAGAACCAGGTCAGGTTTCATTGGTTTTTCTCTATTGATTTTCTGTTTTCAATTTCATTGTTTTCTGCTCTGACTTTTTTTATTTCTTCTGCTTGCTTACACCTAAATTGTTCTTCTTTCTCTAGTTTTTATTTTTCAAAGCCAGGTTTATTTATTTTAGAGTTTATATATGCATTTAATGATACAAATTTCCCTTTAAGAATTGCATTTGCTTTTTTCAGACATTTTGATAGACTGTATGTAAATTTTTATTTAGTACAAAATTACTTACCTTTTTTTTGAAACTTTTTTGAGCCAGAATTATATAAAAGTATGTATTTTATCTCCAAATAATTGAAATTTTCCAACTATCTTTCTGTTATTAGTGTCTAGTATTTGATTTTCCTTTAATTCTGTGTAGTCTGGGAGTACATTTTGTATGGTTTCTATTTTTCCAGATTGCCAAAGTGTGTTTTATGACCTGAGATGTGATTTATTAAATTTCCACTGAGCCATTGAAAAATGTGTTGCTGTTGCTTGATGGGTCATGTTGAAGAATTCTGACAAAATGTGGCCCACTGGAGAAGGGAATGGCAAATCACTTCAGTATTCCTGCCTTGAGAACCCCATGGACAGTATGAAAAGGCAAAAAGATAGGACACTGAAAGATGAACTCTCCAGGTTGGTAGGTGTCCAATATGCTACTGGAGATCAATGGAGAAATAACTCCAAAAAGAATTAAGAGATGGAGCCAAAACAAACAAACAAACAAAAACCACCCAGTTGTGGGTGTGACTGGTGATGGAAGCAAGGTCTGATGCTGTAAAGAACAGTATTGCATAGGAACCTGGAATATCCTTTAGGTCCATGAATCAAGGCAAATTGGAAGTGATCAAATTGGAGATGATAAGAGTGAACATCGACATTTTAGGGATAAGCAAACTAAAATGGACTGGAGTGGGTGAATTTAACTCAGATGATCATTATATCTACTACTGTGGGCAAGAATTCCTTAGAAGAAATAGAGTAGCCATCGTAGTCAACAAAAGAGTCCGAACTTGGATGCAGTCTCAAAAATGGCAGAATAATCTCTGTTCATTTCCAAGGCAAAGCATTCAATAACATGGTTATCCAAGTCTATGCCCCGACCAGTAATGCTGAAGAATGAAGTTAAACAGTTCTATGAAGACCTACAAGACCTTCTAGGACTAACACCCAAAAAACACCAGGGCTTCCCTGGTGGCTTACATGGTAAAGCATCTGCCTGTAATGCAGGAGACCTAGGTTCAATCCCAGGGTTGGAAAGATCCCCTGGAGAAGGAAATGTCACCCCACTCCAGTACTCTTGCCTGGAAAATCCCATGGACGGAGGAGCCTGGTAGGCTACAGTCCATGAGTTTACAGAGAGGTGGACACGACTGAGCAACTTCACTGTCTTCACTTAATTATAAGGGAGTGGAATACAAAAGTAGAAAGTCAAGAAACACCTGGAGTAACAGGCAAATTTGGCTTTGGAGTAAAGAATGAACCAGGACTAAGACTAATAGAGTTTTGCTAGGAGAATGCACTGGTCATAGCAAACATCCTCCTCCAACAACAGAAGACTCTACACATGGACATCACCAGACGATCAACACCAAAATCAGATTGATTATATTCTTTTCAGCCAAAGATGGAGAAGCTCTATACAGTCAGCAAAAACAAGACTGAGAGCTGACCGTGGCTCAGATCATGAGCTCCTTATTGCCAAATTTAGACCGAAATTGAAGAAAACTGAGAAAAACACTAAGCCACTCAGGTATGACCTAAATCAAATCCCTAAGGATCATACAGTGGAAGTGAGAAATAGATTTAAGGGACTAGATATAATAGACAGAATGCCTGATGAACTGTGGATGGAGGTTCATGATATTGTACAGGAGACAGAGAGCAAGACCACCCCCAAGAAAAAGAAATGCAAAAAAAAAGCATTATGGCTATCTGAGGAGGCCTTAAAGATAGCTGTGTAAAGAAAAGAGTCAAAGAGCAAAGGAGAAAAGGAAAGATTTACCCATTTAAATGCAGAGTTCCAAATAATAACAAGGAGAGATAAGAAAGCCTTCCTCAGTGATCAGTGCAAAGAAATAGAGGAAAACAATAGAATGGGAAAGACAAGAAATGTCTTCAAGAAAATTAGAGAAACCAAGGGAACATTTCATGCAAAGATGGACTCCATAAAGAACAGAAATGATATGGACTTAATAGTAGCAGAAAATATTAAGAAGAGGTGGCAAGAATACACAAAACTGTACGGAAAAAGATCTTCATTACCAGATAATCACAATGGTGTGATCACTCACCTAGAGCCAGACATCCTGGAGTGTGAGGTCAGGTGAGCCTTAGGAAGAATCACTATGAAAAAAGCTAGTAAATCTGATGAAATTTCAGTTAAACTGGAAATCCAAATCCTAAAAGATGATGCTGTGAAAGTGCTGCACTCAATATGTCAGCAAATTTGGAAAACTCAGCAGTGGCCACAGAACTGGAAAAGGTCAGTTTTCATTCCAAACCCAAAGAAAGGCAATGCCAAAGAATGCTCAAACTACTGCACAATTGCACTCATCTCACGCGCTAGTAAAGTAATGCTCAAAATTCTCCAAGCCAGACTTCAACAATTCATGAACTGTGAACTCCCAGATGTTCAAGCTGGTTTTAGAAAAGGCAGAGGAAACAGAGATCAAATTGCCAGCATCTGCTGGATCATGGAAAAAGCAAGAGAGTTCCAGAAAAATATCTGTTTCTGCTTTATTGACTAGCCAAAGCGTTTGACTGTGTGAATCACAACAAACTGTGGAAAATTCTGAAAGAGATGGAAGTACCAGATCACCTAACCTGTCTCTTGAGAAATCTGTATGCAGGTCAGGAAGCAATAGTTAGAACTGGACCTGGAACAACAGATTGGTTTCAAATAGAAAAGGAGTACCTCAAGGCTGTATATTGCCACCCTGTTTATTTAACTTATATGCAGAGTACATCATGAGGAGTGCTGGCCTGGATGAAGCACAAGATGGAATCAAGATTGCTGGGAGAACTATCAATAACCTCAGATATGCAGATGACACCACCCTTATGGCAGAAAGTGAAGAGGAACTCAAAAGCCTCTTGATGAAATTAAAAGAGGAGAGTGAAAAAGTTGGCTTAAAACTCAACACCAGAAACCTAAGATCATGACATCTGCTCCCATCACTTCATGCAAATAGATGGAGAAATAGTGGAAACAGTGACAGAATTTATTTTGCAGGGCTCCAAAATCACTGCAGATGGTGATTACAACCATGAAATTGAACGATGCTTGCTCCCTGGAAGAACAGTTATGACCAACTTAGATAGCATATTAAAAAACAGAAGCATTATTTTGCCAACAAAGGTCTGTCTAGTCAAGGCTATGATTTTTCCACTAGTCATATTTAGATTTGAGAGTTGGACTATAAAGAAAGCTGAGCGCTGAAGAACTGATGCTCTTGAACTGTGGTGTTGGAGAAGACTCTTGAGAGTCCCTTCGACTGCAAGCATATCCACCCAGTCCATCCTAAAGGAAATCAGTCCTGAATATTCATTGGAAGAACTGCTGCTGAAGCTGAAACTCCAATACTTTGGCCAGCTGATACAAAGAACTGACTCACTGGAAAAGACCCTGATTCCAGAGAATTTGAAAGCAGGAGGAGAAGGAGGTGACAGAGGATGAGATGGTTGCATTACATCACTGACTCAGTGGACATGACTTTGAGTAAACTCTGGGAATTGGTGATGGACAGAGAGACCTGGCATGTTGCAGTCAATGGAGTCTCAAAGAGTCAGATACAACTGAATAACTGAACTGAACTGAACTGAACTGTTGCTTGATGAAATATATTGTATCACTCAGATTAAGTTAATTGAATGTGGTCTAGGATAGCTTTATTCTTACTGATTATCTACCTGCTTGTTATGTGTGTGTGCTTATTCTCTTAGTTATGTCTTTTCTTTGTGACCCCAGACTGTAGCTCATCAGGCTCCTCTGTCTATGGGGTTATCCAGGCAAGAATACTGGAGTAGGTAACCATTCCTTTCTCCAGGGGATCTTCCCGACCCAAGGATTGAACCTCTGTCTACTGCATTTCAGGTGGCATTCTTTACAGCCTGAGCTACCAGGGAAGCTGGCCTGTTTGGTCTATTAATTACTGACGATTACCCTTGAAGTAATCAACTATAATCAACTTTAATTGTATATTTGTTAACTGACTTTTTTAACTCTAGCAATTTCATAGCCTAGCATTCTAATTGTCTGTTATTAGTTATATACATGTTATGGTCATGGTTTTGCTGAAAATTGACACCATTATCATTATGTAATGCTTATGTATCCCTGATAATTTTCCTTCTTCTTAGGTTAGCTTTATGTGAAATTAATATAGCTACTCTATCTTATTTTTTGACTAGCATTATCATGGTGTATATTCCCCAGCCCCTTTACTTTTAACCAATTAGAATCCATTTATATTAAAATAGATTTCTTGTAGACAGTTGCATATAGTTGGTATTTTTAATTTATCCATTCTGATAAGTTCTGTATACTTATATTGTTGATGTTTAAAGTGGTCAGTGATACAGTTAAATTCACTTCTGTCAAGTTTATGGTTTCTATTTGTTGCACTGTCTGCTTTTTCCACCTGATTTTTTTGGTTTTAGTAGAGCATTTTTATGACTCAATTTTATTTATCTTGTTAACACATAAATTATACTTCTATTTTATTTTTACTGGTTGTTCTAGAATTTGAAATATATATTTAAAGCCAGTCTAAGTGAGTCTTCTAATAACTCTGTATTCCTTCATGTATAATGTAGACACTTCATAACAGTACTATCAATTCCTTCCTTATACCCCTTATGACATGTCATACATTTCCTTTACCCTTATATCAAATACTTCAAAAATATCTTTTAGTTAAATTAACAGTAAGAAAAAATAGATTTTACTTTACCTTTATTTATTTATCCTGTGCTCTTATATCCTTTTTTAATTGTTGCCTCTATTTATTTTTTAATATAAATTTATTTATTTTAATTGGAGGTTAATTACTTTATGATATTATATTGGTTTTGCCATACATCAACATGTATCTGCCACAGGTATACATGTGTTCCCCATCCTGAACCCCATCCCATGTCCCTCCTCGTACCATCCCTCTGGGTGGTCTCAGTGCACCAGCCCCAAGCATCCAGTATCATGCATCAAACCTGGACTGGCGATTCATTTCATATATGATATTATACATGTTTCAATGCCATTCTCCCAAATCATCCCATCCTCGCCCTCTCCCACAGAGTCCAAAAGACACACTATACATCTGTGTCTCTTTTGCTGTCTCGCATACAGGGTTATCATTACCATCTTTCTAAATTCCATATATATGCATTAGTATACTGTATTGGTGTTTTTCTTTCTGGCTTACTTCACTCTGTATAATAGGTTCCAGTTTCATCTACCTCATTAAAACTGATTCAAATGTATTCTTTTTAATAGCTAAGCAATACTCCTTTGTGTCTATATACCACAGCTTTCTTACCCATTCATCTGCTGATGAACATCTAGGTTGCTTCCATGTCCTGGCTATTATAAGCAGTATCTTTATGCATGTCTGAGCTCTTGTTCTCTATCATTTTCCTTCTCCCTTAAGAATTCTTTATCATATTTGGCAGGACAGATGTGCTGATTATTAAGTTCTTTACTTTTACTTTTCTGGGAAAATATTTTGCCTTTATTTTTGAAAGATAATCTCACTGGATATAGAATTACAAGGTTTTTTTCCCCAATACTTTAAATATTATATTCCACTCTCTTCCTGTTTACATAGTTTCTGAGAAGAAGTCCACTGTATTTCTTATACTTGTTCTTCTTTTGTCTGACCTTTTTCAGATATTTTTCTCAGTGTTTTAATTTGCTGCTAATTGCATATGGTATATCTAGGTGCACTTTTTTTATACGCTTAGTATTCCCTGAGCTTCCTGGATCTGTGGTTTTGTGTATGTCATTAGTTTTGGAAACTTATTGGTCATTATATTCAATTACATATATTATACACCTCTTGAAATTGTCCCATAGTTCACAGATGAGCTAGTCCATCTTTTCAAATTCTTTTTCTTTTCTTTTTACTTTAATTTTGGAAATTTCAACTGACATATCTTTAAAGAAACTGATGTTGTCTTGTCTGTGTCCAGTCTGATGATCTCATCAAAGGTACACTTCCTTTCTGTTTTATGGTGTTTTCAATTTCTAGCATTTCCTTTTGATACTTTCTTAGAATCTGAATCTTTTTTCTTACATTGCTAATTCTTTTCTTCCATGTTGTCTACTAATTTCCATTAAAGCTCTTTAACATTTTAACCTAGTTATTTTAAATTATCTAATAATTCCAAAGTATATATCATATCATAGTTATGTTCTAATTTCTGCTTTGTCTTTTTAGGCTGTGTTTTTTGTTGTTTGTTTGTTTTTTTCCTTTTAGCATGACTTGTAATTATTAGTTAAAGACAAACATGATGTGTTAGATAATAGGACTGACTTACTGGGTCTTTAATATGAGGTTTATATTAATCTGAATGAAAATTGGGCTGTATTTAGTGCTTGCTTTGGTGTCAATTTTATTCTAGCTTCAGTTTATCCCTCCTGCAAATTGTTCTGGTACCCTTTTATTCTTCCCCTATTGTCTCTGGATACACCAAAACGCCTCCTTAACAGAGTCAGCGTCTTGCAGTTCTTTCAGCTGTAAGCCACTGTTGTTTTATTTAATATGATGGTAAGATGTAGGAAGAGGAAGTGTTCTGTAATCTTGTAATTAGATCGGTCTTTCAGTGTGCCTCTGTCTCTGGGCTGTGTTCTTCACAATACTCTGCTGTGTTAGCTTACCAAGCACCCACTTCAGAAAGACAGGAAGGCTGCAAAGCACTTGAGCTGCATAAGTTCTCTTTCTTCTTTGTGGGATAAGGCTCTGGTAGAGTCTCTTCCCCAGGTGAGTCTTTTCCTCTGGTGAGTAGACATTTCTTATTTCTCCTTAATAATAGAACACTCAATAAAAGAATACTTATTTTAAAATTGCAGGCATGAATATTGAAGTGGGTTGCCATCTCCTTTTCCAGCAGATCTTCCAGACCCAGGGATTGAAACTGGATCTCTTGCACTGAGGGCCGTTTCTTTACTCACTGAGCTACCAGGGAAGGCCCTTAGATTCCTCGTGTAAGTGCTATCATGTAGTGTTATCCTTCTCTGTCTGCCTTATTTCACTTAGTGTTTATGTCCTCCAGGTTTAACAGTACTGTCATAAATGGCAAGATCATTGTGTATAAACATATATCCCATAATTTTTTTATCCATTCATCCATCAGTGGACAAATGGGTTGCTTCAATATTTTGGGAGATTTAAAATAATGCTGCAATGGGATTGTAGATATCTCTTCAATAATCTGATGCAAATTCCTTTAAATATACACTTTAAGTGAGATTGCTGAGTCATAAAGTGAAAGAAGTCGCTCAGTCATGTCCAACTCTTTGCGACCCCATGGACTGTAGCCTATCAGGCTCCTCTGTCCATGGGATTTTCCAGGCAAGAGTGCTGGAGTGGATTGCCATTTCCTTCTCCAAGGGATCTTCCTGACCCAGGAATCGAACCCGGGTCTCCCACATTGTAGGCAGATGCTTTACCATGGGGGCGATCAGGGAAGCCCATAAAGTAGTCATAAAATAGAGTCATAAAATAGTTACATTTTAAATTTTTTTTAGAGAACTTCTATACTGATTCATAGTGGTTGCATCCATTTACATTTCTACCAACAGTGAAACAACACTCAGTGGTGGATATGACTGGTGATGGAAGTAGAGTCCAATGCTGTAAAGAATGATATTGATAAGAACCTGGAATAATAAGTCCATGAATCAAAGTAAATTCAAAGTGGTCAAACAGGAGATGGCAAGAGTGAACATCGACATTTTAGGAATCAGTGAATTAAAATAGACTAGAATGGTGAATTTAACTCAGATGAAAATTTTTAAAAAGAGGCAATAAAGCAAAATGGTTTTCTGGGAAGGCCTTACAAATAGCTGTGAAAAGAAAAGAAGCAAAAGGCAAAGGAGAAAAGGAAAGATATACCCATTTGAATTCAGAGTTCCAAAGAATAGAAAGGAGAGATAAGAAAGCCTAAGGGGAAGAGGACATGGGAGGTAATAAAGGATAGTGCAGAGTTTTAGGTATATAAGATGAAAAAGGCCTAGGGCTTTACTATACAGCATCAGTTCAGTTCAGTGGCTCAGTTGTGTCTGAATCTTTGCAACCCCGTGAATGACAGCATGCCAGGCCTCCCTGTCCATCACCAACTCCCAGAGATCATGGAAACTCATGTCCATGGAGTCAGTGATGCCATCCAGCCATCTCATCCTCTGTCATCCCCTTCTCCTCCTGCCCCTAATCCCTCCCAGCATCAGAGTCTTTTCCAATGAGTCAACTCTTCGCATGAGGTGGCCAAAGTACTGGAGTTTCAGCTTCAGCATCATTGCTTCCAAAGAAATCCCAGTGCTGATCTCCTTCAGAATGGACTGGTTGGATCTCCTTGCAGTTCAAGGGATTCTCAAGA
>SJYC01103482.1:0-16621 GCA_006408675.1 Madoqua kirkii
ATATATGTATATGTATATATATATAGTTCTAAATACCTTTTAATATTATAAATTGGACTTGGTTTTAATAGTAACTTTATTGAAATATAATCCACATTTTAATCTTCTCTTTTTGCTGCTGATTATTTGAATTTTACTTCCTCCCCCTTTTATTTCACATTTCCCCAAGAGAAAAAATAAAGCAAATACTATTCTTTGATAAAGAAAAAAAAAATAAAATGGTCTGTCTAAATTCTTCCAGGTTTATCTGGGAAACATGAAACAGATTTATCAAATGCTAAAGACTACAGTTTCAACTTTATAACAAATTTCTCAGAACGCACTTATGTTTTGTGATATGAAAAATATAGGACCATATATTTATTTTATTCTTTTATAAAGAATAGAGTAAGGTTCATTTGCTTAAATTATACTTATTTTTTTTAAGTATTTCTTTAGCTATATCTTTATTGAGATAAATCAGAAATACTTAATACATGCGGTTCCCAGGTGGTACTAGTGGTAAAGAACCCATCTGCCATTGCAGGAAACATAAGAGATGAGACACAGGTTCAGTCCCTGGCTCAAGAATATTCCTCTGCAGGAGGGCATGGCAACCCACTCCAGTATTATTGCCTGGAGAATCCCATGGACAGAGGAGTTTGACGGGCTACAGTCCATAGTGTTGCAAAGAGTCAGACACGAGTGAACTGATTTAGTACACAAGCATGCACTCAATACATACATGCCAAAAAATGAATGATTGAATGACATTACATTATAATATTTGTCAAGGTTCAGATTAGTTGATGGTATTGGAAAACATCTTTCAAAGGGGAAAGAAGAGAAACTCTCAAAATAAAGTAAGATGAAAATGGTGAGCTCTCAAGAAAATGCATTTTAATTCCATTTTAGCCCTAACTTAAAATTGACTAGAGCTGCCTGCAGTCTTGAAAAGTCACTTGTAGATTATAGCAACCAGAATTTATTTGTTATCTGGTCATCCTGAACTAGACTGTTGGTTAGCATTCTATACTCTATGCTTTGTTCTCCCTGTTTACTCTTGTGTCCATTTCTCTCTGAGAGTACCATTCCTGTCAGCAGCTTCATGAAACTTGAAACTCAACACTTAAACTACCCATTCATCAATGCACAGTTCATCAACCCATTCAAACCAAAATGCAGGTCCATCAGGAAACCCTTGCTGATCTTCCCAACTTGAACTGACCTCTCCTTCATCTGAATCTTCCTGACACTTGCTTCCTCTATGGAGCTGCTGAATCCACTGCCATTTCCTCCACTTCCTTTTCTAGTTCAGCCTTGTTAAGGACTGCTACTTCAGACGAAATGTACCTCTTTGGTATTTAATTTATTATACATCAGAGTTGGAGAAGAAAAGTGTTTGCTGGTGAAGACTATTTTAATATTCTTAATTTAATTATAAAGCTATTTTTAGAGTGGTGCACATAAAGCTAGAAATAAAGAGTAGCAAAAGGGGCATGCATTTGCCTTTCAAAGGAAAATGAATCAATTTGTTAATTTAGTGCAAGATTCTCAAGAATTCAGAAGTGTGAACAAGATAAAAATTATATAAAGAAGAGATAAACAAAGGATAAGAGAAATTTGAAAGGTGCTGGTAATGGTGGTAAAGGCAGTAATATAATAAGCCATTCAACAAAGAGAGTAATTTCATGAAATGGTTTGTGTGTGATTAATAAGAGAAGACTGCATATTTAGAATATATCCAAGTTGAGTCCCTTGTTGTCTAGCCCTTTAATTTCCACAGTCAATACACTGATGACTTCTAAAGGAAGAGGTAACTAAGAAAAGTAGATGTTAGAATAGAAAGGCAAAATAGAATAATATATACAAATCTAAAGAGGAAAAATAAAAGAGAAATATTACTATTTCATAAGAAGTCTTCACAAACTTTAATCTATTTAGTTTTAGCTCTTTGTTCTGTCCAAGGTATTTTTATGGATCAGGATGAGGCTAAGTAAAAAAGCATGCAAACAAGTCAGAACTTCTCTTTATAAATTCAGGAAAATAGGCAGTTGATTTTGACCCAAATCCTAGCAGATGCCGCACAGTTAGCAGGACTTTATCCCTTAGTGAGCAAAGGTCTTGCTCTGAGTCTGAAGGCCTAAAAAAATGTAGCCTACATGATGGACAATGAGTGTTGATTCATCCTTCTCCCAAAAATTAAGGACACATCTGTGCTATTTTGAATATAAATTAGATTAATCAGAGGTTCATTTAGTCTAAGTAAACTATTTTGAGACCCTGTGATGGAGCAACTACCTAGAGATCTGAAGACCTTCAGCTCAAATCTCAGCAGAGGGAAATCTGTTTCCTCTTAGACATAGTGAAAAGTGTTCCTTTCTAGGGAAAAACAAAGCAGTATACTGAATTCCCGTCATAACAAGATATGGACAGGTATTTGAATATTTTCAATATTTTTCTACTCTCAAGAATAATTTTATTAAATGTTTGTGGAATTAACAACTACTATAAAGAATTATAAAGAACAGCATAAATACATAGCTAAAAACAACATTCAAAACAAAATAAAAAACATAAAGAGAGACAAAATTTGATAGAAATTAAAAATATACAATGCATGGGATTTGTTTCCATCTCCTGCTTTTACTCCCTACCTCTACTCCCATACAATATAGTAATATTTAAGTTGTTTTGTATTAAGATCCTTGTGTGGGAAGAATTGGAGAAGGAAATGGGCAACCCTACTCCAATATTCTTGCTTGGGGAATTCCATAGACAGAGGTGCCTGGCAGGCTACAGTCCATAGGGTCACGAATGTTTCTAATAGGTAAGCACCTTGGCCCTTTTATACATGCCTTCCAGCTCCATAATCTTCAGTCTACCATTTAAGTCCATTTCTGCCTGACTTCTCAATCAGGAAACCTCAAGAGACATGTTGACACGGTCAGTGAGAACCTAGCTCTTGAATGTGGTGTTTACAGATCATACACTGAATGTAATCCTCTCTGCTCCAATGCCCATCTTTCCTCTGAGGGACTTAAAACCTGTCCCTTTGTTTCTGCTGCCCTAGGCTCTGGACCATCCATCACCTGGTACCATGAAATGTAACATCAGTAATCACTTGCTTCCTTCAGGCTTCCTGCCAACTGTGTTTTAGAGATGTGAGTTCAGCTGCCTTTGATTCATTAAGTAAGAATGTTAAAGGAATGTGTATCTGCCCCTGCAAATCATGTTCCAGTGCTGACAGAAAACCAGGAGGACCAAAGTCAGAAGTTAGCTTTTGAAGTGCAGGAAATTGTTATTGGAACAAAGTCACTCATTCGACCAATAAAATTGGTAATCATAGCACTTTTAAAGGGTCTTTTCATGGTTTTCAGAGGGCAGAGCACATTGTCAGAGGAAAGCAAAAGAAATCACAAAATTGAAGCCCCATGTGTGCTATTATTAGATTGCCACATCCTAGGTATCACTTTAAACTTACAGATAAATTCTTGTCAGGACATGTTTAAAAGAGTATTTGTATATCTTCCCATGTGCCTCTTGCTGCTTTCAGGAGAAACAGCTATTTCCAACTGGACACATAAAACAGCTGTCAAAGCTCGATTTTCTGTCGAAGATTGACAAACACTAGAGCACAAGAGTAGAAACCAATATTTTCCCAACATATCTATATGTGAGCTATCTGGAATTACTCTTTTCTTTGGTTGGAATTATTCTTGTTCAACATTAAACATGTTTCCTATTGGAAAAGAAGGAGAATTCCCTTGTGGCTCAGACAGTAAAGAATCTGCCTGCAAATGTGGGAGATCCAAGTTCAATCCCTGGGTCAGGATGACCCATCCCCTGGAGAAGGAAATGGCATTCACTTCAGTATTCTTGGTTAGAGAATTCCATGTACAAAGGAGCCTGGCAGGCTACAGTCAATGGGGATCCCAAAGAGTCAGACATAACTAAGCGACTACACTTTCACTTTTTCATTGGAAAATAGCAATGCAATGAAGTAGTCTGATTTTACATTCTTAGTGAGAAGTGCACAACATGATGAGTTTATGGGGACGTAAGGTGATAATGCTCTATGGTTAACTGTCATTTGCGAGGATATTAGTCGTTTCTTCAACCATGATTGAAAATTCTGATGTATGCTGGCTACAGGGACCTTTTCTTTGGTGCAAGAGAAAAAAGCAACAAGTATAAACAAATTTACAAAAAAAAAAAAAGGCAAGGAAATGAAATAGCAATAGACTTATAAAGTTGCTTGCCACTGTTTAACAGAGGTCAGAGGTGGCTCATAGCACATGATGATATTCATGACCAAAGATTTCAACTGTGTGTCTCTGTTTCTTAAGCTGTGTCGTTCCTTTCCCTGAAATGTTTTCTCTCTCCACCTGTGCCATCCATGGGTATGCACCTCTCAGATCTCCTTTGAGGAGGGATCTTGAGGTTTTCTCTGGATGTCGCCCCTTTGGGAATCAGCCTGACACTCAGTCTTCCTGGGTTGCTCTCAACTGATGCCTGATCGCAACTGTCCTGATTTGCTCTAAATCTTCCCTTTCAGCCCAACTGGGACTCTCTTAGAGCTTCACTGCAATTTCAGCTCTTTCTACTCAGTCCTTTGATGTACCCTCTCTTCTTTCATAGGCCTCTTCTCTGAATCAATTTCTAGAGTTTCTTTCTACTTACTCTTGTTACCTTTCCCTCAATCCTTCACAAGCACTTTGTCCAATAAATGTTCCCCACATTTAATTTCCTCTTGATGTTGCTTATCAAAGTAGCACACAATCTGAACTAGCACACGCTCTAAAGCTGATATTACTTATGACAAGTCAAGGCCAAGTTCAAATGCCACTAACTTCATGAACTTTCTTCAGTCTTCTAATTGGTTATAATATCTCATTTGTTGAAATCTTTCCCACAAGACCATTTTTACAAGAGTATTGTAAAATTATTTTAATTTATCAATTACTTTCTATAATTTTGAAGACAGACAATGTTGCATTACTTGAAAATTGTTTATTCTTTTACACTGTTATACTACCTGACCTAGAGGAGGTAGTCATCAACTTAAATTCAGTTTAATCAATGGACTTTGCTTTACTTAACATGTGCTTCCAGCCACCAGAAAACAACCTGTATGGGTTGCTGGTTTTCTTCAATGCACATCATTTTCAGTACGCATATTTTCTCCTTTTATGATTTATGTGTTATCTTCTAAATGTCCCACTTAATTGTTTTTCAGTAAGGGTTAGAAGATTCAGAGTTCTCTTTTTGCAATATGCTGACTCATGTTTCTGTTTTATTGAACATATCCTGTGTGCTTCATCCTGTGCTAGAGGATAAAAACACTAAGATGAAAAAAAGACATGGCCCTTATCTTTAAATAGCTTAAAGTATAGTTAGTTAGGGGCTTCCCTGGTGGCTCAGATGGTAAAGTGTCTGCCTGCAATGTATTAGTTCAGTTGCTTAGTTCTGTCTGACTCGTTGTGATCCATGGATTGCAGTACACCAGGTCTCCCTGTCCCTCACCAACTCCCAGAGTTTACTTAAACTCATGTCCACTGAGGCAGTGAGACCATCGAAACTTCTCAGCCTATGCTGTCCCCTTCTCCCACCTTCAATCTTTTCCAGAATTGGGTTTTTTTCCAATGACTCAATTCTTCCCATCAAGTGGCCAAAGTATTGGGGTTTCAGCATCAACATCAGTCATTCTAATGAATATTCAGGACTGATATCCTTTAGGATGGACTGGTTGGATCTCCTTGCTATCAAAAGGAGTCTAAAGAGTCTTCTCCAACACCACAGTTCAAAAGCATTGATTCTACAGTGCTCAGCTTTCTTTGTAGTCCAACTCTGACATCCATACATGCCTACTGGAAAAACCAAAGCTTTGACTAGATGGACCTTTGTTGGTGAAGTAATGGCTCTGCCTTTTACTACGCTGTCTAGGTTGGTCATAAATTTTCTCCCAAGGAGCAAGTGTCTTTTAATTCATGGCAACAGTCACCATCTCCAGTGATTTTGGAGCCCCCAAAAATAAAGTCTGTCACTGTTTCCATCGTTTCTCCATCTATTTCCCATGAAGTGATGGGACCAGATGCCATGATCTTCACTTTCTGAGTGTTGAGTTTTAAGCCACCATTTTCACTCTCCTCTTTTACTTTCATCAAGAGGCTCTTTAGTTCTTCTTCTCTTTCTGCCATAAGGGTAGTGTCATCTACATATCTGAGGTGATTGAGATTTCTCCTGGCAGTCTTGATTCCAGATTGTACTTTATCCAGCCTAGTGTTTCACATGATGTACTCTGCATTTAAGTTAAATAAGGAGGGTGACAATATACAGCCTTGACATACTCCTTTCCTGATTTGGAACCAGTCTGTTGTTCCATGTCCAGTTCTAAGTGTTGCTTCTGACCTGTATACAGATTTCTCAGGAGGCAGATCAGGTAGTCTAGCATTCCCATCTCTTTCAGAATTTTCCACAGTTTATTGTGATCCACACAGTCAAAGGCTTTGGCATAGTCAATAAAGCAGAAGTAGATGTTTTTCTGTAACTCTGTCACTTTTTCAATGATCCAGTGGATGTTGGCAATTTGATCTCTAGTTCCTCTGTCTTTTCTAAATCCATCTTGAATATATGAGTGTTCACAGTTCACATGCTGTTGAAACCTGGCTTGGAGAATTTTGAGCATTAATTTACTAGCATTGTGAGATGAATTCAATTGTGTGGTAGTTGAGCAAAATATGGTAGGAAAGACTAATATGTTAGGAAACATTGTGGTAAAAATTTTGAAGATTCATGACATATCTTTACAAAGTTCAGTAGTTACATAAAAAGGAGGATGGTTAATCCTACCTGAGAAATCAGAGAAGTCCACACAAACGTGATGGTATTCTACATGAGTCTTAGAAAATCTGTGGGAATTCAACTTGTAGAAAACAGGAGCAGTATGTGGTGAATGCTGTGAATCACTTCTCTCCTCATACTCCCTTAAATAAGGTAAGACTTACTCCCCACACTGCTGAGAGTTGTACAAAAATGACTTCCAATTAAAAACAGAAAGTGAAAGACAGTGAAGTCACTTAGCCATGTCCAATTCTTTGTGACCCCATGGAATGTAGCCTGCCAGGCTCCTCTGTCCATGGGATTTTCCAGGCAGAAGTACTGGAGTGAGTTGCCATTTCCTTCTCCAGGGAATCTTCCTGATCCAGCATTTGAACTTGGGTATTCCGCATTGTAGGCAGACGCTATTAGTATCTGAGCCACCAGGGAAGTCAACTTGTAGAAAACAGAAGCAGTATGTGATGAATGCTGTGAACCACCCTCTCTCCTCATACCCCCATGGATAAAGTATTAAGGAGTTAAAAACATAAACCAAAACCAAAAAACTGCCTTGTTGAAGATTGTGTTTTCTGGCATAGCCTAGAGCTGAAAACAGTTCAGTGTGTGTGGGAGGTTTTGTGTGTGTGTGTGTGTGTTGTGTGTGTAGTTTGCTGTTTTTAACTTTTTTCTGAAATAATAAACTCATTCAAAAAATTTTATCAACATTAAAAGTTTTTTCCTTTTCAAATGTATTTTTTCTACTATTATGTGTCAAGGAAAATTATGAAAGTCCTGTGAATCATCTAATATTTTGTATTGTCCATACTACTTTCTTGTTCTGTGAATGGAACATTTGAGTCCATAGAGAATGATGCAGCAAAACTTCTTTTTTTGATTTTATTAATATTCCAAAACATAATTATTCCATCAGTTTTTATTCTCTGAATGATTCATAAAAAAATAATCCCTGCAATGCAAACACATTTGAATTCAAGTTGCCCAGTTAGAAACACACTAGTAGATCAGTTCAGCCCTGCAACCTCATGAACCATAACCTCAGAGAATTCCCCTACTTGGAAAATTACAGCAGTATGTTCATCTCTATTTTGTACCTCATCACCTATTTTAGTAAAAATACAACTCTAGGAAGACAACCCATCAAAAGTTGCAGCAGTCCAACCTGCAAGCATGCTCAGTTGCTCAGTTGTGTCTATCTCCTTTCCAACCCCACAGACTATTTCCCTGCCAGGCTTCTTTGTCCATGGGATTTCCTGGGCAAGAATACTGGAGTGTGTTGCCATTTCCTTCTTCAGGGGATCTTCCCAGCCCAAGGACTGAACTCAAGTCTTCTGCATTGGCAGGTGGATTTTTTACCACTGAGCCACCAGGGAAGCCCATAACATAATATACCATTTTTCCATCCCTCCCCTTGTTATTTGTCTTATGCTAATTAACCTCATTATTTGAAGTCACACCTATTGAAATAAGATGAGTAATGCTTTATAAAGCAGGATGAAAACTGAGGAACTGATTGTACTAAAAACTTGTGTGAGGATAATTTTGGCTGAGACAGCAGAAATAGGAGAGTCAGTCACTTCCTTGGACTCTGAGGGTCACAGAGATATCTTCAAATAACCATATATTAATTTCAAGTTACCTCTTTGTTCCCTTTTTTTTTCTCTTTCAGTTACATATTTATAGATCAACAACATCCTTGAATTGTGTTCATTTCCTACAGTTAGGATTTGATTCTTAAAAATCAAACTGATTGCAAGCTTAGCCCTGGAGATGCATTCTGGCATCATCACTTTACATAATGTGAGAGAAATGTGGAAAAGAAAAATGCATTTTGGGGGTGGTATGTACACAACATGCAAATGAAGGAGAAGTAGGCAAAGCAAAACAGGGTGGTTCTAATTTAGTGCTCCAATTAGTTTTGCAGATAGCTAGACACTTGTCTCTCATTTTCAATCACTCCTCTGTTTGTAGAGTACTTTGATGGGCTGTCTTGATAGCAAAATTATAGGCAATTAAATTTAGAGGGCTAATTTTTTCAATGATTTCAAATTCAGAAAAATAGAATGAGAGATAACTTAAATGTGTCTTATAAAATGAAACAGTATTGTTTCAGTGGATCAAAAGTTTTGTCTCCTAGAGAATCAAAGGGTCTAGACTTTGGCATCAATCACTTTTTTCATAAGAAACAGAATTTTTCAGCTCTTGGGCCTTCACAGCAGAAAATGATTCCACCTATCTGCTGTAAGGCTTGCTTCAAGATATGAGGATAGAGAGGTATTTGGCAGCAGCTGTTAACCCACCTGCAGAGAAAAGTTGTCTCATTTCATCTGTTGAATTGTTCACATGATCCAGACTAGTGTTTTCTTGTTCACAATTAAAGATATCGTCTGATCTTGAGAGACAGTTCCAAAAAGACAGTCCGGGAGCCTGCAGGGTTTGAAAGTTAAGCTGTTCTTTCTGATTAAATACTATCTCCCCATATACATGATGCTTTTCCAAGAACATTCAATTAGCTCATTGAGGCAAAGTTAAAAACTCGAGTTTGGAAAACTTTCCTTACTTGCCTCTGTAGTGATACCCCTAAATGCTGTATTTATTTGCATTTCATTATCTATACATTTTTTTTATGGAAAACCAACACTGTGACATTAAGATGTGTATCTAAATCTATACTTCATGGATTTCATCTGTCCTAAAGAATGTGGATCATAATACCTGCTTATGCTAAACTGTGTTGGAAAGAGGATCTTTTATCCTAGAAATCAATTGCATCTCCTTAGGATGCATGGCTGCCAATAACGGATTCTGGCTTTTATACCAGAAAGTAGTGCAGTTGAAATGACTTGAAAGTAAGTCATTGAAAGTAAAGTGTATTAGAGAACAATACATGTTTGAAAACTGAAGTACAGCAATAGCAGCACAAATCAGTGTCTGGGTGGCCTTAGTGGCCAATACTATGACTTACAGTTATTTAAATTGTAAGGGAAAGGAAATAGGCTTTTAATCACATAAGGATTCATTTAAATAAGCTTTTAAAGGGAGCAAAGTGAAGATAGAAAGTTCAAGTTTTCTGACAAATATGCTGGCTAGAATCATCAGTAATTTTAATAAGAGAATCTTAATATAAGGTTTCTTAGTTATTTTAGTTGAAACTGAATTTTAAGGGGTTTGAAATGTGTTTTTTTGACGTTTAGTACCTATTATGGTTCTCTACAAAAGAATATAATCTTCTTGCATCAGAATGATAAAGATTTCATTGTTTCCTTGAGAGGCAGCTGTTTATCTTCTTACATAAATTCAATATAAGAAAAACTTTGGATTTGTACACATCCAATTATGTTTGTAACTATTGGATTCAGCTTAGGAAAAAAGCATGCGTAAAAGGGACAAAATATTGATAAAATAAAAACATGCATTACTAGAATTTGACTTAAGAACTAAAGAGGTAACAGAAATACAACCAGCAATAGCCTTATATTTAAGTACTCAATAAACTTTCACATTCCAACAACACAGTCTGAGTTAATAAAAATTACAGTGAACTAAAATAAAGGTAAAAATTAGAATTGAAACTTAACCACAACACTAGTTCTCCATGATTTTAAACTACAAAATGAACATTGCCATTGGATTTGTTGTAGGAAGGGGGACCCTTCCAGGGTCCGAAACTGGGCTCTTGTCTAACACTCAGTAATGAATTGTCCTAGGAGACACATGTGCTGACAAAGCAAGAGATTTTATTGGGAAAGGGCACCCGGGTGGAGAGTAGGGTAAGGGACCCAGGATAACTGCTCTGCTACATGGCTCACAGTCCCACCAGTTTTATGGTGGTGGGATTAGTTTCTGGGTGGTCTTCGGTAAGTCATTCTAATTCAGGGTCTTTCCTGGTGATGCACGGGTCGTTCAGCCAAGATGGATGCTGGTGAGAGGGATTCTGGGAAGTGTATAGACACCTTTCCCGAAATCTGCCAGTTGATGGTGGCTTATTAGCTCTGTATTTCTTATCAGGATCTCCTGTCATAAAACAACTCATGTAAATGGTTACTATGGTGCCTGGCCAGGGTGGGCGGTTTCAATCAGTATGCTTCCCCTAACAGATTCATCATCATTAAAATGTGACAGACAAAGGGAAAAGGGTTATTTTGCCAGCAGGACAATATTTAAACATCTTTTTTAATATACTAAAGGTGCATGATCTTAACTTATTGATTCCTTTGTTATATATAATACAGTTTGAAATTGTGTCAGTCTTGGCAAATGATAGAGAAAAGTGAAAAAGCTGGCTTAAATCTCAATATTCAAAAAACGAAGGTCATGGCATCCTGTCTCATAACTTTATGGCAAACAGATGGGGAAACAATGGATGCAGGACAGACTTTGTTTTCTTGGGCTCCAAAATCTCTGCAGATGGTGACTGCAGCCATGAAATTAAAAGGCACTTGCTCCTTGGAAGAAAAGCTATGACCAAACTAGACAGCATATTCAAAATCAGAGACATTACTTTGCCAACAAAGGCTGGTCTATTCAAAGCTATGGTTTTTCCAGTAGTCATGTATGAATGTGAGAGTTGTACTATAAAGAAAGCTGAGCACTAAAGAATCGATGCTTTTGAACTGTGGCGTTGGAGAAGAATCTTGAGAGTCCCTTGGACAGCAAGGAGATCCAATCAGCCCATCCTAAAGGAGATCAGTCCTGAGTGTTCATTGGAAGGACTGATGTTGAAGCTGAAACTCCAATACTTTGGCCACCTGATGCGAAGAGCTGATTCACTGGAAAAGATTCTGATGCTGGGAAAGACTGAAGGCAAGAGGAAAAGGTGATAGCAGAGGATGAGATGGTTGGATGGCATCACCGACCCAATAGTGATGAATCTGAGTAAACTCTGGGAGTTGGTGATGGACAGGGAGGCCTGGCATCCTCCAGTCCATGGGATTGCAATTAGTTGTACATGAGTGAGTGACTGAACTGACTGGTGCTGAAGCTGAAGCTCCAGTACTTTAGCCACCTGATCTGAAAAACTGACTCATTGGAAGAGACCCTGATGCTGGGAAAGACTGAAGGCAGGAAGAGAAAGGGATGACTGAGGAAGAGATGGTTGGATGGCATCACTGACTCAATGGACATGAGTTTCAGCAAGCTCTAGAAAGTAGTGATGGACAGAGAAGCCTAGCATGCTGCAGTCCATGGGGTCACAAAGCATCAGACACAATTGAGCGACTGAACTGAACTGAACTGACAAATGATTAATGCATGAAAACTATTAAAACTAATAGAATGAATGTATGTGGAGTAAATTATTTCTATTAGTTGTATGCACATGGACATGCCATTTTACAGCTTTCTACCTTGGTTTTCTCATCTGCATTAAGTAATATTTGAATTAGCTGATTGTCAGGGCTCTTTGCAACTCTAAAAAGTTATTGCTCAGTAAGTTCATGTTGGTTTTTCAGGGAGTTCACAAATATGGCATTCTGATGAAGTAATAATTTACAAAATAATATATATGCTAAAATACTATCTTTTTTAACAAATGAAAGGTATTGCCTATGTGATCCAACTAGCATCAATAGTAAAATGGTTATGGATGTGGCAATGTACAAGCTCTGTCAAATGCTTAAACTATAGGTTTGAGAAGAACTGAGCCTCCTGGTGGCTCATACTGTAAAGAATCCACAGCCAGTGCAAGGGTTCAGTCCCTGGGTCAGGAAGATTCCCTAGAGAATGAAATCCTACCCAATCCACATTCTTGTCTGGAAAATCACACAGACAGAGGAGGCTGGGTGGGTAGAGTCCATCAGGTCACACAGAGTCAGACAGGACTGAAGCGACTTAGCATGAATGCATGAATTGGAAATAAACATGTTAGATTTTTAGGTATTGAGTCCTTTCAATTAAAAACATTATACAAATTCCTGTTTATGACTAGTTCCAAAAAATCAGACATCGTTTTAGCCTTATCTGATTTCTAAGCTTTTATCATTTCACCTATATTAACCAGTATGTTCAGGCTGAAACATTTGCAAGTCAGAAACCTAGAGTCATATTTAATCTTCCAGGTTTTTCCCCTTAGTTTCAAGCCAACACCATCAAATCCACCAGAAAGTCCTATTGTGTGTCTCATCCACTTCTCTTCATTCTCTTTGCCTCTGCTCTCCTCCAAGCTTCCATTTCCTTTCCTTTGGATACTGTATTGTTTTCACAACTGGTTTCTTTAGTGCCGCGCTTGCCCATATATAAAGAATCTATCCTCCTCAGAGCAACAAGACTGATTAAAAAAAGAAAATGGATTGATTCATTCCCTGGTGTAAACTTAATAAATTGAACAAACATGTCTTGTGCTTTGTCTGTGGGACGCCAAGAGGAAAGTGTAAATGAGTAAAGTCAAATGGAATTAAAATGATATGGCATGGTAGGCCCTGTAGCCAAGGAGAATGTGGCATACTTACCTAAATGGCATGACGCGGGTTTAATCCCTGTAGTGGGAAGATCCCCTCAAGTAGGAAATTGCAGCCCATTCCTGTATTCTTGCCTGGAAAAGTCCATGGACAGAGGAGCCTGGGTACAGTCCATGGGGTCTCAAAGAAATGGACACAACTGAGCGCATGTGCACACACACACACACATGGGGTTTTTGTTGTCAAATGATCTGATTTTTGAGGAGAAAATTTAAGTTCACATTTTTTGTAAAACAGCCTAATTTTTGAATATGGAAAAGCATTTCAACTTATTTTCCAAAATACCGTGCATGTCAAATGAAATATAAAGTGGACCAGTTCTAATGCCTAAGCCAAGGCTTAGCACCTCTGCCCTAAAAGTGACTGGGGTCCACTTAGGTCAGCAGTAGTTTACCCAAGGTGCTGTTTACGTTTACCTGACTGTGGCGGCAGGAAAACAATCCAGTACCCCCACCCTCCATCCCTGCCCCATCAGGTGCAGGCAGCAATATATAACTTAATATTGGTGGTGGTGGTTTAGTCACTAAGTAGTGTCCAACTCTTGATACCCCTTGGGTTGTGGCCCACCAAGCTCCTCTGTCCATGGGGTTCTCTAGGCAAGAATACTGGAATGGGTTGCTATTTCCTTCTCCAGGGGATCCTCCCAAAACAGGAATCAAACCCGGGTCTCTTGCATTGCAGGCAGATTCTTTACCAACTGAGCTACATAGTAGCCAGGAACTTAATAATGAAACCACCTAAATGTCCATCTTCTTTTTGATATCATCATGCACCAGCAGTGCTAAGCCATGTCCCTCCCTCCAGGACAGACCAACCCAAACCTTGCTACCTTGGTGTTCCACTCTTCCTCCCCTCAGACCTTTCCATTGTTCGCTCATCATACATTCCAGTCTCATGGTCTTTTTTCTGTTCCTCAAAGAAAGCAAATGTCTTCTTTCACAGGGACTTTTTAACTTTGGTAATATATCAGTTAGAATATTCTTCTTTTGTCTCTCCAAATTATTGACTTGTCATTTTTCAGATTGTAGTTTAAATTCATTTTCTTCAGTGTGACTTTTCTGAACTTCATAGTAACCACTCCCTCCCCAACACACCAGTCATTCTTTTTACATCACCCTGTTCTATCTTGTCACTTTGATATTGCTAGAAATTATTTTGTTTATTTGTTTTATTTTGTATTGTCTCCCTCACCATCTCTCTTACCCGTCATTCATTCTGAAATATAAATTCAGTGAGAACACTGATGATAGGAATCTTTTTTTGTTTGTTTAATATTCACTGATTGATCCCCAGTGACTAATCCTTTGCCTGATACACAGTTGGCCAGTAAAGTTTCTTAAATGAATGCAAATGTAAACATTCCCAAAGATCAACCTAAACTATATGTAAAAACACTTATATTAGAAAAAGCAGCTTTGGTACGGTTTACATATGTCCTGAATGAGTCTCTGGAAGTAACTACATTTAACTTTGATGAATGTCTCCCACGCTGGTTTCATATAATATATGAAAAAAGTTACACAATATATAATAAATAACACTATGAAGTAGTAAAAGTACAAGTATATATTTGGTCTCAGAGCATGCAAATTTATAGGATTTGAGTGATATGGAAACAGCTGTAATATTATCCATGAGCATTATTAGGGCTAAGTTTGCCAAAAAAATGATAATGACATTTTTCAGATTTTTTAAAAATTCAAGTAATTAAATTTTTGACTTTGACTATTTCTTTTTGATTTCTATAAAATACAGATGTGAATAATATAGTAAATTTAATAATCTCTACAGTAGTAGTGTTTAACCCTGGAATTTAAATTTCCTATTTTTGTTTCATACCTATTTTTATTGGAAATAAATAATAAATGTCAAAAATAATCAAAACTCTAGATATGCTAGCTAGGCATCAAAGACAATTCTATTACACCTTAACATATTTAGAAGTGCTGTATTTTACAAAAATGGTTTCTGGAGGGTAATGATAATAATAAATATATTCACAGGCAAAGTGTCAATACTAGGTTCAACTTTGAGAATTCCAGTGTAGTTTCATTAATAATATTTTTATTACAGTAATGATTAGTACGTAATGAAACTGTCTTATGTACTACAGAAGAAACCTACAGTGACACATAGGCAGGAGCCATATTCGAGATTCAGTGCCTCTCTGGTCTAGCCCAAATTCCCAGAAATAGACTGAAGATGAGATTTCACAGGAAAATGTCAAAGAATATAAAAGCTGCAGGAAGGCAGAGTTCATGTCTTTAATTGGCTTCAGAATCCCTTATTCTCTTCTCTCTTTTATGGACCCAAGCCAATTTATAGTAGTCCTTCTGTGTTTCAGAGCTTTATTTGTATTCCATGGTTTACTGTTTTCAGGGCCTTGCTGTCCCTCCTTTAACATGAATGCTATTTTTTTTATCGTATTTAATAAAAGACTTGCTTTTATTATGTGTTTTAAATATAATAAATAGATTCTTCTAAAGTTTTCAATGCATCAAACATTACATTTCATTCATATATATAATATTTGTGTAAATATATATATTTTCTAAATTGCAAAGAATCTAGCTCTGAGACCCCCTAACCAGTGTCATCAAGAATTGTAGTCAGATCTTCCCCACTCAGTCCCAAGAATGTGGAGACAAGGCCTGTGGTCAACAGTCTGTCATATCCTTAGCTGAAATGCCTATTTTCCAGGTGTAGTTTTAAATTTCCCACCACTGGTGCACAGTAAGTTTTGCTGGCTGTTGTCACAAAGACCATGCCGAGCTCCATAGCAGGGACCATTGCTGTTGGCTCCTGGAGTGTAGCTCAACACAAGTCTGTGTCTCTACATGCTATGTTGTTTTCCCTATAGCATGCTCTGCACCTGCTCCTGACCCCATAATCTAGGGAATTTGAAAAACAAAACAGCATAAAAGTGAATATCAGTGTCTAAACAGCATTTCTGAAGTATGCTCCCTGGAGGGAACTATTTCTCCAACCTTACAGGTGTTACCTTTAAAAATGTTTTGTTTACTGAATAAATGCAAGAAATATTGAATAAATGTAAAGAGACTTCTTTATGGTAGGATTTCTTATATCTTTTGTATGCTAATGTTGCATTTGAAGCCCCTAAGAAAAGAAAAATAACATTTCCCGAAATTTTCTGACAACCAAAACCTTTTTTAAAAGCCCAATTAACTAGTTTTTAGAAAGCTCTTTAGGACTCTCTAAAATACGATGATTGCATAACTCTAAAATATAAGAACAAGGCACATTTTAAAAATGGTTAGCTTCTTTTAAATTAAAATATTAATTTTAAATTATATTGCTTTCAAATATACAGCAGTGATTCATTTATATAT
>SJYC01103483.1:0-23958 GCA_006408675.1 Madoqua kirkii
AATCTTTTTTTGTTTGTTTAATATTCACTGATTGATCCCCAGTGACTAATCCTTTGCCTGATACACAGTTGGCCAGTAAAAGTTTCTTAAATGAATGCAAATGTAAACATTCCCAAAGATCAACCTAAACTATATGTAAAAACACTTATATTAGAAAAAGCAGCTTTGGTACGGTTTACATATGTCCTGAATGAGTCTCTGGAAGTAACTACATTTAACTTTGATGAATGTCTCCCACGCTGGTTTCATATAATATATGAAAAAAGTTACACAATATATAATAAATAACACTATGAAGTAGTAAAAGTACAAGTATATATTTGGTCTCAGAGCATGCAAATTTATAGGATTTGAGTGATATGGAAACAGCTGTAATATTATCCATGAGCATTATTAGGGCTAAGTTTGCCAAAAAAATGATAATGACATTTTTCAGATTTTTTAAAAATTCAAGTAATTAAATTTTTGACTTTGACTATTTCTTTTTGATTTCTATAAAATACAGATGTGAATAATATAGTAAATTTAATAATCTCTACAGTAGTAGTGTTTAACCCTGGAATTTAAATTTCCTATTTTTGTTTCATACCTATTTTTATTGGAAATAAATAATAAATGTCAAAAATAATCAAAACTCTAGATATGCTAGCTAGGCATCAAAGACAATTCTATTACACCTTAACATATTTAGAAGTGCTGTATTTTACAAAAATGGTTTCTGGAGGGTAATGATAATAATAAATATATTCACAGGCAAAGTGTCAATACTAGGTTCAACTTTGAGAATTCCAGTGTAGTTTCATTAATAATATTTTTATTACAGTAATGATTAGTACGTAATGAAACTGTCTTATGTACTACAGAAGAAACCTACAGTGACACATAGGCAGGAGCCATATTCGAGATTCAGTGCCTCTCTGGTCTAGCCCAAATTCCCAGAAATAGACTGAAGATGAGATTTCACAGGAAAATGTCAAAGAATATAAAAGCTGCAGGAAGGCAGAGTTCATGTCTTTAATTGGCTTCAGAATCCCTTATTCTCTTCTCTCTTTTATGGACCCAAGCCAATTTATAGTAGTCCTTCTGTGTTTCAGAGCTTTATTTGTATTCCATGGTTTACTGTTTTCAGGGCCTTGCTGTCCCTCCTTTAACATGAATGCTATTTTTTTTATCGTATTTAATAAAAGACTTGCTTTTATTATGTGTTTTAAATATAATAAATAGATTCTTCTAAAGTTTTCAATGCATCAAACATTACATTTCATTCATATATATAATATTTGTGTAAATA
This sequence comes from Madoqua kirkii, assembly GCA_006408675.1. Lineage (NCBI taxonomy): Eukaryota > Metazoa > Chordata > Mammalia > Artiodactyla > Bovidae > Madoqua > Madoqua kirkii. Next base: position 1,292 of record SJYC01103483.1, read on the forward strand.
TATATATTTTCTAAATTGCAAAGAATCTAGCTCTGAGACCCCCTAACCAGTGTCATCAAGAATTGTAGTCAGATCTTCCCCACTCAGTCCCAAGAATGTGGAGACAAGGCCTGTGGTCAACAGTCTGTCATATCCTTAGCTGAAATGCCTATTTTCCAGGTGTAGTTTTAAATTTCCCACCACTGGTGCACAGTAAGTTTTGCTGGCTGTTGTCACAAAGACCATGCCGAGCTCCATAGCAGGGACCATTGCTGTTGGCTCCTGGAGTGTAGCTCAACACAAGTCTGTGTCTCTACATGCTATGTTGTTTTCCCTATAGCATGCTCTGCACCTGCTCCTGACCCCATAATCTAGGGAATTTGAAAAACAAAACAGCATAAAAGTGAATATCAGTGTCTAAACAGCATTTCTGAAGTATGCTCCCTGGAGGGAACTATTTCTCCAACCTTACAGGTGTTACCTTTAAAAATGTTTTGTTTACTGAATAAATGCAAGAAATATTGAATAAATGTAAAGAGACTTCTTTATGGTAGGATTTCTTATATCTTTTGTATGCTAATGTTGCATTTGAAGCCCCTAAGAAAAGAAAAATAACATTTCCCGAAATTTTCTGACAACCAAAACCTTTTTTAAAAGCCCAATTAACTAGTTTTTAGAAAGCTCTTTAGGACTCTCTAAAATACGATGATTGCATAACTCTAAAATATAAGAACAAGGCACATTTTAAAAATGGTTAGCTTCTTTTAAATTAAAATATTAATTTTAAATTATATTGCTTTCAAATATACAGCAGTGATTCATTTATATATGTGCATATTTATTTTTTCAGGTTCTTTTCCCTATAGATTATTATAAAATATCAAATATTGTTCCATGTGCCACACAGTAGGTCTTTGTTGTTTATTTGTTTCATATATAGTAATGTGCATGTGTTAATCCTAAACTTGAATGTTTATTTTTAATGAACGCATGTGATCTATTACCTTGCTACTCAAAGTCTGATCTGAGGACAAGAACTGAACAAGTTCTAAAGTGATTCCTATGGCTGTTAAGCCAGAGGCACTCTTCTATAACCCTAAGTTATTGGCCAGTGTAACTTTAATCTATGGTAAGTAGAAGTCTTTCCTTAGGGTACTTCACTCATATCTGTTTATAGAACATGTCTCACTCTGAGAAAAGAAAGAAAATTTGTATACATTACCTCTTGATTGCTCATCTTCAGTAGAACTCAATGCTCTCACCCACCCCCAACACACACACATGCACTCAGAGTCCAGACACTCTTTTACTGGGAGCTGAAGAAAAGTAAATAATGGATCCAAACTGAGACTTATTGTCTCTGGTGATGGGAGAAAAAGTGGGCCATGATACCATCAACAGGAGGGCAGAGCTTGGGAATCAGGTCATCAACTTATTAAGTAAGTGACATCATTTCTAGAAATCAGCCTAGTAGATTGAAACTATATATTTTAATAGACTATATAATCAGCAATTATTCTTTTTTCCTTTTTGAGGCACAGGTGATTGACAAGTGTATATGATATAATTTAATATCCAGGGTTCTGACAACATCCAAGATTCTAGCTGCACATTGACCAAAAAGCCAAAGTGAATTCATATAGAAGAATCCAAGAATTATCATTTATGTATTTATTTATTTATGAAGTATAGTACATCATTCGGGCTTCCCAAGAGGCTCTGTGGGTAAAGAATCCACAGGAGACACAGGAGACATGGGTTCTATCCCTGGACTGGGATGATCCCCTGGAGGAGGGCATAGCAGTCACTCCAGTATTCTTGCCTGGAGAATCCCAAGGACAGAGGATCCTGGAAGGCTACAGTCCATAGGGTTGCAAAGAGTAGGACATGACTAAAGCGACTGAGCACACACACACACACACACACACACACACAGAAATATAAGTCAATAGACTTTAACAGCTGATTATATCAACATTGGGAAAATGACAAGTTGGCTAGCCATTTGCTACAATGATAAGACAAACCTTCAGTATGCGTATTTTAAAATGATACCTAGTGAACTATATATAGATACATACTTGCAGTATGATTTGACTGCAAGAGATACAAACATATGCATATTTTAATTTCAGTTCATTTCTGTTCAGTTCAGTCCCTCAGTGGTGTCTGACTCTTTGGGACCCCATGATTCACAGCACACCAGGCCTCCCTGTCCATCACCAGCTCCTGGAGTTTACCCAAATTCATGTCCATTGAGTCATTGATGCCATCCAGCCATCCCATCCTCTGTCGTCCCCTTCTCCTTCTGCCTCAATCCCTCCCAGCATCAGGGTCTTTTCCAATAAGTCAATTCTTTGCATGAGGTGGTCAAAGTATTGGAGTTTCAGCTTCAGCATCAGTCCTTCCAATAAACACCCAGGACTGATTTTTAGAATGGACTGGTTGGATCTCCTTGCTGTCCAAGGGACTCACAAGAGTCTTCTCTAACACCACAGTTTCAAAGCATCAGTTCTTCAGCACTCAGCTTTCTTCACAGTCCCTCTCACATCTCCCATGACCACTGGAAAAACCATAGCCCTGACTAGACAGAACTTTGTTGGCAAAGTAATGTCTCTGCTTTTGAATATGCTATCTAGGTTGGTCATAATTTTCCTTCCAAGGACTAGACGTGTTTTAATTTCATGGCTGCAATCACCATCTGCAGTGATTCTGGAGCCCCAACAAATAAAGTCAGCCACTGTTTCCACTGTTTCCCCATCTATTTGTCATGAAGTGATGGGACCAGATGCCATGATCTTAGTTTTCTGAATGGTGAGCCTAAAGCCAACTTTTTCACTCTCCTCTTTCACTTTCATCAAGAGGCTTTTTAGTTCCTCTTCACTTTCTGCCATAAGGGTGGTGTCATCTGCATATCTGAAGTTATTGATATTTCTCCCACAATCTTGATTCCAGCTTGTGCTTCTTCTAGCCCAGCATTTCTCATCATGTACTCTGCATAGAAGTTAAATAAGCAGGGTAACAATATACAGCCTTGATGTACTCCTTTTCCTATTTGGAACCGACATGTTGTTCCATGTCCAGTTCTAAATGTTGCTTCCTGACGTGCCATAAAAACTATGTTTTAAAAGAGATCTTTTTTAAGAGAATGCTAAAAATTCTAAATATATATTTTCCAAGTTGGAAGTTCTGCAATGTAGTATATTACATGCCCTAAATTTCCTCTCTGTTGAGCTGACACTGTGTAAATGATTTATGGTGACAAATACTAAATGTATAATTGCTGCATATAATATTTTACTAGTTTGTATTAAAATAAAATCTACTGGAGGAGAGCAGGAACTTTTTAAATTGAAATGTAGTTGATTTACAATATTATATTAAAGATATACAGCATAGTGATTCAGTACTTTTGCAGACTGTACTCCATTATAGGTTATTACAAGTTGATGGGTATAAGTCTCTGTTATACAGTATATCCTTGTTGCTTATCCATTTTATATATAGTAATTTTTATCTGTTAATCCCTTAATGCTAATCTGTCCTTCTGCCTTTTCTCTCTGCTTTTGGTAAGCACAAGTTTGCTTTCTCTGTGAGTCTGGTTCTGTTTTACATATACAGTCACTTGTATTACTTTTTATATTCTACATATAAGTGATATCATAGAGCAATTGTCTTTGTCTCTCATTTCACTGAACATAATATTCTCTGGATCCATGTTGCTCCAAATAGCAGTATTTCATTATTTTAAAAATAATATTTGACTCACCAAAAGTCAAAACCTGAGGACATTGATTTCTAGACTGAGTCTAGCTAGAGTGTTTTAAATATCTTCAGTCATTTGTGTAACTGAACTCTTCTGCCAGCTATCTCTTCTCCACAGAATGGAAATAAAAATGATAGGAAGCCAGAGGCTGTAAGGATTTCTGTTAGGCATAAGGTATGACTGAGGGTGAGATGTCTTTGTCAACTTCTCCACACTCCTCCTTTTGCTTTAGGATGTGAGCACCAAATGCTGTGAACCATCTACTTAGCTACCCTCTGAACAGGGAATTGATGTTGTCACTCAATCACCAGAGAAGCATGGACAAAAAGAAGTGTTACCAGCTTTGGCATTTGACATGTTCTTTAACTGGAAGTTTGCCTCTAGGGATGTCAAATAAGTCTATTTCTTACTGGTTGGTTTTGAATGAGCCACTGACTTCTCCTTTATCTAAGTGTATTAGTCAAAATTGATCCAGAGAAATAAAAGGGGCTTTAGAAATGTGAAATCTAAATCATGCTGTTCTTAAGATGATGGCTATGGAAAGTTTGTGTATTGCATTTAAGGAATAGGTTGAGTCAGTAACAAGGGGTAGAAACCAGAATGTAATCTCACAGCCACTCAAAAAATACCTGGGTTTCCCTGGTGGCTCAGATGGTAAAGAATCTGCTTGCAATGCAGGAGACCTGGGTTTGATCCCTGGGTCAGGAAGATCCCCTGGAGAAGGAAATGGCAACCCACTCCTGTATTCTTGCCTGAAGAATCCCATGGACAGAGGAGCCTGGTGGACTACTATCCATGGGGTCATGAAGAGTCAGACATGATTGAGTGAGTAACACACTCAGTGTCACTTTACTTGTTATTCCTCACCTTCTTGATTCCCCATAAGAAAAATGAAAGTTATGTCATTCACACCAGTCCTGATACTGCTGTCAAGACAAACATGGATTTGCCGAGACCTTTGAAATACAGTACATGAGCTGACAGCTTTCCCTAGAGAAAAATTCCTTCTTAGAAGTTGAAAATTCAAAAAGTGATGCATTTTGACTTTTTAAAAACTGTGAGCAATTCAAAGCAAGACTTTCTACCCACTTTCCCAGGCACATTGGACTGCTTCCCTGTGTGTTTCCCCTGTTAGAAGTGCAGCAGAGGCCAGTTGTACCTATGTGCTTTTCAGATGCCAGAAGACTCCCCCTGACCTGGAGACAACTGTTCTTGCATTTGCGGGAATGGCATTTTCTGGGTCATCCAGTGTGCCCTTTCAAATTTGCTGAAATGTCAGCTCTTTGTTGGGGATTCTTCAATGCTCCTCTGCTTCCCTAGCCACCTTATTGTGAAACAGCTGGGCAATGTTGGCTTTATCCAAGTGCTTCAAATGGAATATTGAATCAATAAGGCCTGTAAATGTTTATTATCAAATTCCAGCAGATCTCACAGGATTTGATTCTATATCCAGGGTAAGGATTCTTCACCCTGTTTCTTAGATTGAACATGTAGGCTTTTCGGTCGCTGCATAACATAAACCAGAAGACTGCTATGCATACCAGACCAAGTTGTGGCCCTATGATATACAAGGTTTATTTTTTTTTTCCCTGAATACTCATATTCTGGGATTGTTACATTTTTTTCTCCCTTCAAAGGCATGTGAGAATGTTCAGGAGCATCATAAAATCCCTTCATAGCAGAAACAAAGCATCTTTCTGGTTCATGATTGAACCGACAGTGTGGTTTCTTACTCTTCTCTGAGAATACCTTCGTGCTGCCAAACTTCCTAGCTCACATCAAAACTTTGAAGGGAGTTAGTAAAAAGATCTTTGACAAAACAAACTGCAGTAAATGTACATAAAGTCAGATCATTAATTGTACTGTGGTTCTCCATGACAAACAGTTGGCAGATAGAGTTTTTGTTAAAAAATTTCATGAGAATTCAGTGTTTATTGTATTCTTAACTTTTTTTTCCCCCTTTAAATCAGTTCCTGCAATTTCTACTGAACAATGCTGATAAAGTAGAGAAGATGAGTCAGTGAATAAAGATATTCTCTCTCTCTCTCTCTCTTAAGAAAGGCTTATGTGAGATCTTTTCAAGAATAACTAAAACAGAAGGTCATCTTGCTTTACACAAAAGTGTATTTCTGCTTTTCATCTGCTTTATCAAGGAAGCAAAGAGCTTTGGATGTGATCTGCAGTACGCTTTTGGTGAATAATAAAATCTTTCTCTTTTCTTTTTCTCTGTCATGATGACAAACATTTTGACACCAGTCTGCAAATTATGGAAAATAATCAGAAAGGGAAAACAGAGATGCTGTGTAACACTGTCAAAAATCCCTAGGCATTTCAAATTTTAGCTCTGCATGAAGGAGTGTGTATTTATCTAATTTCACACTTGGATAGTGAATCATTAATCCAGAATGAAAATGGACATTTTGCTTTTCAGGATTCCTCCTCCTTTTTAAAGTAGCCAATCAAACAGTTTAATGTTTCATCACTTAAACAAAGAAGAATATTCAGAAATTATTTCTTGTACATCTCATTTATCCACAAGCTAATTAGCCTGCATGAAATAGGAAGCCATTTACATTCCTGCTTAATAAAACTGTTCTTATTATCCTAGTTGACCTTGCTTCTGTTAATATTTATTGCTTATTACCCTTGGCTTTTTCTTCCTTGTAGATGTCATTACTATGTTGTTTTTAGGTCTTCTAGATTTCTTAATTATTTGAAATAAAGTAAGCAAGTTTGGTGTTGTTTCCCTTATTTAATGAAAAGAATGTGTTAACCAGATGATGGCATGATGCATGCCAACAGCTATTCTTTTGTAAGTTCTTATTTTGTTTCTTACATTAGCACATTTACGTTATAATAAATCCTTGAATAACATAATAACTATTTTCCAAATGAATAAAATGATGTTTGCATAACTTCTCCAAGAAGAGCTAAAACATGTTGTGTAAGAATTTAAACTCAGTGTTAACCACACATGTTGTTTTGAAGTCAGATAGATTTCATTTAGGAGCTTCCCGGGTGGCACTAGTGCTAAAGAGCCCACCTGCTTATGCAGGATATATAAGAGATGCAGGTTTGATGCCTGAGTCAAGAAGATCCCCTGGAGGAGGGCATGGCAATCCATTCCAGTATTCTTGCCTGGGGAATTCCATGGATAGAGGAACCTGGCAGGCTACAGACCATGGGGTTGCAAAAAGTCAGACATGACTGAAGCGACTTAGCACTTATACAGGCAGATTTCATTTAATGATGATTTGTGAGCCCAGAGTGGTTCATTCACCTAAGCCCTGAAGAGTAGCCATCCTGATAGTTCCTATCCTGTGTCCTCAGTCTGTTGCTTTTAGTTAGGCTCCCTCTTCCTCATTACCTTTTTCCCATCTCCTCTATTTTCAGATGTTTCTTAGTCTTAAAACCTGCAGGAGGAATCTCTTCTTTAGCTTTTCATTGTTCACTTCTCCTGGAATTAATCTCTGTAACCAGAAACAGCTGTAGAATTTTACTTTATGATGTCATTGTGGTGGCCTAAGTCTGTCCTTTCTTCTGTGGTCCTTATCCTTCATATGTATTGTAGTTGCTGTGATATTTGAGAGACTTTGTCTACCATATGTTAAACTCTTTGAGATCAGAGGTTTAACTGAACATAAATATTCAGTTAATATTTGCTTGAGACTAAATGGCAACCCATTCCAGTATTCTTGCCTGGAAAATTCCTTAGATAGAGCAGCCTGGTGGGCTACAGTCCATGGGATCTCAAGAGTTGGACACAACTTAGCAACTAAACCACCACCACCACAAAGGCTGGTAAAGAAATCAGCAGTTGATTGCAGCATCAACCTATGGCTTACTCTACTGGTCTGACCAGCAGGTTTCACTCACTTTCTAACATAGTATCTGTAGTGAGGGTGGGTGAAATAGTGAGGAGGAGTCAGAAAGTGCAAATTTCCAGTTATAAAGTAGATAAGTCATGGGAATGTAATGTACAACACGGTGATAGTTAATAATACTGTATTTGAAAGTTGCTAAGTGAGCCGATCTTAAAAGTACTCATGGCAGGAAAGAAAAGTTTTGTCACTATATATTTCACCATGTAATGTAAATTTAACTATACATATTACCAAGGGTGTTACCTAAACTTATTGTGGTGATCATTTTGCAAAGTATACAAATAACAAATAATTACATTTATATCTTAAACTAAAATGTCAATCATACTAAAAAAAATTTTTTTTTAAGAGTAAGAATGGTACCTTTAACCAACACCACTTTGCCCCCGAATCTCATTCGCTCATGAGTCATTTTGACCCTCTCCTAGGTTGAGGTGTCAATCTTCTAGATTTTGGTTTCTGGGTCAGACATGTCTGACAGACTTCAAAATAAAATTACTTTCATCAGTGTGTACTGTTCAAGTGATATCGTTTTACAGCCAGCATTTTCTCCAGGCTGTGTTATTGACATGAACCACCATAGGATCCTTGTTCAGTCATCACCCCTGGTTTTTAGAGACCCAGTCTCTTTTAGACACTTTTGGAAGGACACTCAGGGAAAAATTATCATCCTTTTTCCCCACTGTAAAATAAAGATTTTACTAATCCCCAGAAAAGGTAATAACTTTAGTTTTCACATTATGACATAATAAGATCTAGACCCAAGTAAATATCTCTGATTTGAGTCATAACTACCATTGTGGGAATATATCCACACTTTTTTTCTATTTTCCTTTTTCTTTCTTTTTCATGCCTTTTAGACATAAAAAGGGAACAAAGCTAAAAACTAGGGCTATTTCCATGGCCAAATACCCAGACCTCCCTTCATTTGCATCCCACTTATCCTCCTTATACATCCCCCTCATTTATCAAGTCAGAGAGAAAGAGGTTGCTCCTTCACTTCTGGTTTTCACCAGCATATTTAAGTTCAGACCCAGAAAAATATCTTCAAACACACATGCGCATCTTAATTTAAACCTATGACCAGAGATGCATTGAATAATCCATTAGTTTTATAGGCATAAATGGAGGGGGGGAGCTGCTACATCTTTTGAAGGGAAAAATGAAACTCTCACCCTCTTTAAAGAGGTTAAAGAATATATCAGCAGCCAAATTCACATCACCCATTCCTCCATAAGCACTTGCTGTGAACTGTATTTAATTTCTATTTAGTATGCTGGCAGCTGTTGCATTCCTTTTTGCAAATGATAAGTTATTTCCCCTTCTTACTTCCAGTTCTAAATCCATACCCTTTATATTCACTCAGAGGAAGCAAGAGTAACCTCATACCCTTACACTTCATGTCTGACATAAGTGCCTTTAGATCAAATGTCTCTGCCACCTGAAATGCCATGGAAGCCTTTGGGCACCTTTGAAATTTCAGGGCCTCTCTCCCTGCGGATGATAGCACTGTAGACCAGCCATCCTGGTGACAGATACAACCAAGGTTAAGGTCCTTTTTGTTTCCTGAACAAACTGTCCAGATAGTCAGCCTTTTAAGCTTTTATGAAAAATAAATTCAAAGGTCATCTTCAAGCATACCTGGTTAAGAGGGCCTCCAGCAAAATCACTCATAAACTACAGCTGATAAATTTATGAGACACCAACTCAGGTGATAAAATGAGCCAGAGCGTGTTCACACTGCAGCACCTCTGTGCCTTGATTTTAGACGCAATCCTTTGCTGGAAACTCATGAAAAGGAGCTTTCCTTTAATAAGGGGAAATAAAACAAGTATCTTTTGGGCATAAGAGGGGAACCACGTACGCTATTTTATGCTAATTAAAAGAAGTCAGCTAATTCATTTCAGTAATCATTTATTGAAAGCCTAACATCAGTATTCTTGCCTTGAGAACTCCATGAACAATATGAAAAGGCAAAATGATAGGATACTGAAAGAGGAATTCCACAGGGCAGTAAGTGCCCAATATGCTACTGGAGATCAGGGAGAAATAACTCCAGAAAGAATGAAGGGGTAGAGTCAAAGCAAAAAGCAATACCCAGTTGTGGATGTGACTGGTGACAGAAGCAAGGTCCGATGTTGTAAAAAGCAATATTGCATAGGAACCTGGAATGTCAGGTCCATTAATCAAGGCAAATTGGAAGTGGTCAAACAGGAGATGGCAAGAGTGAACATCGACATTCTAGGAATCACAAAACTAAAATGAACTGGAAAGAGTGAACTTAACTCAGATGATCATTATATCTACTACTGTGGGCAGGCATCCCTTACAAGAAATGGAGTAGCCATCATGGTCACAACAGAGTCTGAAATGCAGGACTTGGATGCAATCTCAAAGAATGACAGAATGATTTCTGTTCATTTCCAAGGTAAACCATTCAATATCACAGTAATCCAAACCTCTGCCTCAACCAATAACGCTGAAGAAGCTGGGGTTGAATGGTTCTATGAAGACCTATAAGACCTTTTAGAACTAACACCCAAAAAAGATGTCCTTTTCATTACAGAGGACTGGAATGCAAAAGTAGGAAGTCAAGAAACACCTGGAGTAACAGGCAAATTTGGCCTTGGAGTACGGAATAAAACAGGGCAAAGCTAATGGTTTTGCAAAAGAATGCACTGGTCATAGCAAACACCCTCTTCGAACAACACAAGAGAAGACTCTACACATGGACTCACCAGACTCTACACATGGACTTACCAGACGGTCAACACCAAAATCAGATTGATTATATTCTTTGCAGCCAAAGATGGAGAAGCTCTATACAGGCATCAAAAATAAAACTCAGAGCTGACTGTGGCTCAGATCATGAACTCCTTATTGCCAAATTCAGACTCAAATTGAAGAAAGTAGGGAAAACCACTAGACCATTCAGGTATGACCTAAATCAAATCCCTTATGATTATACAGTGGAAGTGAGAAATAGATTTAAGGGACTAGATCTGATAGACAGAGTGCCTGATGAGCCATGGAAGGAGGTTTATGACATTGTACAGGAGACAGGGATCAAGACCATCCCCATGGAAAAGAAATGCAAAAAAGCAAAATGGCTGTCTGGGGAGGCCTTACAAATAGCTGTGAAAAGAAGAGAATCAAAAAGCAAAGGAGAAAAAGAAAGATACAAGCATCTGGATGCAGAGTTCCAAGAATAGCAAGAAGAGATAAAAAAGCCTTCCTCAGCAATCAATGCGAAGAGATAGAGGAAAACAATAGAATGGGAAAGACTAGAGATCTCTTCAAGAAAATGAGAGATACCAAGGGAACATTTCATGCAAAGATGGACTCGATAAAGGACAGAAATGGTATGGACCTAACAGAAGCAGAAGATATTAAGACGAGATGGCAAGAATACAGAACTGTACAGAAAAGATCTTCATGGCCCAGGTAATCACGATGGTGTTATCACTCACCTGGAGCAAGATATCCTGGAATGTGAAATCAAATGGGCCTTAGAAAACATCAGTATGAACAAAGCTACTGGCGGTGATGGAATTCCAATTGAGCTATTTCAAACTCTGAAAGATGATGCTGTAAAAGTGCTGCACTCAATATGCCAGGAAATTTGGAAAACTCTCCAGTGGCCACAGGCCTGGATAAGATCAGTTTTCATGCCAATCCCAAAGAAAGGCAACGCCAAAGAATGCTCAAACTACAGCACAATTGCACTCATCCCACGTGCTAGTAAAGTAATGCTCAAAATTCTCCAAGACAGGCTTTAGCAGTACATAAACCGTGAACTTCCAGATGTTCAAGCTGGTTTTAGAAAAGGCAGAAGAACCAGAGTTCAAATTGCCAATATCTGCTTGATCATGGAAAAGCAAGAGAGATCCAGAAAAAAACATCTATTTCTGCTTTATTGACTATGCCAAAACCTTTGACTGTGTGGATCACAATAAACTGTAGAAAATTCTGAGAGAGATGGGAATTCCAGACCACCTGACCTGCCTCTTGAGAAACCTATATGCAGGTCAGGAAGCAACAGTCAAAACTGGACATGGAACAACAAACTGGTTCCAAATAGGAAAAGGAGTATGTCAAAGCTGTATATTGTCACCCTGTTTATTTAACTTATATGCAGAGTACATGATGAGAAAGGCTGGGCTGGAAGAAGCACAGGCTGGAATCAAGATTGCTGGGAGAAATATCAATAACCTTAGATATGCAGATAACACCACCTTTATGGCAGAAAGTGAAAAACTAAAAAGCCTCTTGATGAAAGTGAAAGAGAGAGTGAAAAAGTTGGCTTAAAGCTCAACATTCAGAGAACTAAGATCACGGCATCTGGTCCCACCAACTTCATGGCAAATAGATGGGGGGAAACAGTGAAAACAGTGTCAGATTTTATTTTGGGGGGCTCCAAAATCACTGAAGATTCTGATTGCAACCATGAAATTAAAAGATGCTTACTCCTTGGAAGGAAAATTATGACTACCCTAGATAGCATATTGAAAAGCAGAGACATTACTTTGCTACCAAAGGTCTGTCTATTCCGGGCTATGGTTTTTCCTGTGGTCATGTATGGATGTGAGAGTTGGACTGTGAAGAAAGCTGAGCACCGAATAATTGATGCTTTCGAACTGTGATGTTGGAGAAGACTCTTGAGAGTCCCTTGGACTGCAAGGAGACCCAAGAAGTCCATTCTAAAGGAGATCAATCCTGGTTGTTCTTTGGAAGAAATTATGCTGAAGCTGAAACTCCAGTACTTGGCCACCTCATGCGAAGAGCTGACTCATTATAAAAGACCCTGGTGTTGGGAGGGATTGGGGGCAGGAGGAAAAGGAGACGACAGAGCATAAGATTCTGGATGGCATCACTGACTCGACGGACATGAGTCTGGGTAAACTCTTGGAGTTGAGGATGGACAGAGAGGCCTGGCGTGCTGTGATTCCTGGGGTCGCAAAGAGTCAGACATGAGTAAGTGACTGAACTGAAGTGAACATAACTTACACAGTATGCTGGGATCTGGGGTCATGGAAATGATTAATATTCAGTTCCCTGACTTTAAGAAGTTCACTGTTTAATTGGGAAGGTCATGACCTCCACATTGAAGCTCTGGAACCAGCCAGCTGAAGTTTTCTCACTGTCTGTTTATATGCCACTGGTATTTCTTCTGTCCTGTAAATTATATTGATCCCCTAGAAGGCTCCTGACCATCCTCTTGACATGTTAAAACTCTGGAATTGTTAATCCTCTCAATATATATTTATTACATCCAGTAACTAAACACAGGGGATATGAAGATGAACAGAAAAAACACAGCTTCTCTTTTAGTACTTTTATTTTAATGAGCCATGTCACATAATGAACAAGCAAGTAAATAAATAATATAACTTCAAATAGTGCTGTGTAAAAAATTAAATTAAAGGTATGCTGTAATAGAGTAACTAAAGTGGACTAAATGAGACAAAATAAGCAATGAAGATTCCAAGGCATTTGGATGAAAACCTAGACATTGAGAAGGAGCTAGCCATATGGAGATTTGTGGTAAGACTTTCTTGGCAGAAAAATTATGAGTACAAAGGCCTTGAGGCAGGCACCAAGGTGAGTCATCTGAGGTACAGAAAGATGGCCCATTGAACTGAGAAATCACAAGCCCATTAATTAAAATGGTAGGAGATCAATTCTGAAAGATAAGCAGGAACAGCTTATGTAGGAACTTCTGAGCCGTTGTGAGGATTCTGGATTACACACCTGTAATATCATTAGATGCTTTATAAGTAGTGTGAAACAGTGTGAAATGATGTATGGTTTAAAAGAATCACACTGGCTATCTTGTGATCAGTAACTCCTGTCAGTGATTCTTCCTGCATGATCTCTGGAACTGTGGGCCTCAACTGAAGCCTCAGTGTGTATCCTTCAGCTTGAATCCTATATGTCACACAGGTGTAAGAAGATACTATTCGTAATATACAACTTGCAATCTTTAATAACTACCATCTTCACTAATGATGAAATGCTGTATTATAAAAATTACTACTTGTTTACCCTCCATTTTTATTCAGTGATTCATACTTTTTTTTTTAACAAAGGAAAAACTACTTTAAGTATTTTATGGCACTTGTTAGACATTTATTTAAGGGTTCCCTGGTGGCTCAGCAGGTAAAGAATCTGCCTGCAAACAATAGATGCAGGTTCATTTCCTGGGTCAGGAGGAGCCCCTGGAGCAAGTCATGGTTACCCCCTCCAGTTTTCTTGCCTGGAGAATCCAATGGACAGAGGAGACTGGCAGATTACAGACCATAGGGTCACAAAGAGTTGTACACAACTGACGCAACTGAGCACACAGACATATATTTGTTCAGCAAATGTCCTATTCTGAGTGCTAGGATGCCTACAGTGACCATAGTTACACAGTTTGTGCCTTCATAGAGATTTCACTGGAGTAGAGTAAAGAGAGTTGAGTGGGAAGAAGTAATAAAATCACATAGGGATGCGGCTATGAGGAACAAGCAGACAAGAATGGCTAGGTCCTAAGAAGGATGGAGATCTGCTCATAAGGAAAGTGCCTTTTAAGTCTAGGTGATATGACTAATTGAAGGAAATTTTTCTCAGAGTTGGCATTAATGTGCTTAGCCATGCTGCTTGCTCCGCTCTATTCTTACCCAGGTTAATTAGTTGGGAGAGATTCTCTCTTTTTTAATTTATTTATTTTTAATTAAAGGATAATTGCTTTACAGTATTTAAACATCAACATGAATAAGTCATAGATTTACCCATGTCCCATCCAACATGAACATCCCTCCCACCTCCCTCTCCCTCCCTACTCCACCCCTCAGGTTGTTACCCAGCCCCAGTTTGAGCTCCCTGAGTCATACAGCAAATTTCCATTGGCTGTCTATTTACATATGTAATGTAGGTTTCCTTGTGGGAGAGATTCTTGACAGACATTTGACTATGAATGTTTGCATTCGTTTATTACTCTTATTTTCAAGAGGAAAGATAAGTATTACATTCCTCAGATGAAGAGTTGAGTAAATTAAATTTTCATCTTCTTCAGACGGATATTTCTGTCTTGCTCTAGGTTCAGTAGAGATTTGGAAAGCATTTTCATGGACAATAGAGAAAGGAGGTTTAGATCTGCCCTTGGAACCCAGGTTTCTCAGTTGAGAAGTCTAAAAAGTTCCTTTTCTTTGAGACAAAATGCGTAATTTCAAGAAGGTCACTGTAATTCTCGTCTACCTCCTGGAGAAAATTCTTGACGTCTGCTTGAAGCTGCTTTTATAAGAGACTCACTATAGAAACATTCATTTCTTTTCAGTGTGTTTAATTCCCTACTCTGACATTGGCTGGTTAAGTGACCTTGGGCAAATTGCTTTCTCTCACAAAACTTTTGATTCTCCCTGACAAATTCCCTTTTCTTCATCACTCAAACAGGTCTTGAAATCTCATCTCCCACAGGAAGCAGTTCTAATAAATTAAAAAAGAAATGATTAATTCCAGTATGTCACTTTCATTGCTCTCTTTGTCTATTCTGTACCCCTACTACATGTACTTATCCCCCCCCCCCCCAGTTTGCAGCTAATAAAAAGACACTTGGTTTTAATTTCATTATTTATTGAAACTAATTACCTATGTTGTCATCCCATGTGCATATTTACCTATTTTGTATATTATATTCTAAAGTAATTAATTTATCCTTACATGTTTCAGGTTCACTAAAAATGGTCTTTACCTTCTACCTTTAATTCTGCTTAACAAAAGAGAGGATTTTTTTTTTTATTCAGGAGTACAACTTCTTCCAGACACATCTAAAGATATCAAATGGCCCTGGGTGCTAGCATTATGGCCTAACGTAAAGATTTCTATGAACACAGGGACTCAATATAACTTTTCTGTCTATATGTCTAGTCCTACCTGAGTATCCCCTAAGCTGTGTGCACTCAGTTGCTCAGTCGTGTCTGAGTCTTTGTGATCCCATGGATTGTAGAGCACCAGGCTCCTCTGTCCATGGGACTTCTCAAGCAAGAATACTGGAGTGTGTTGCCATTTTCTTTTCCAGGGTATCTTCCCATCCAGGAATTGAACCTTCATCTCCTGCATCAGCAGGTGGGTTCTTTACCACTGTGCCAGCTAAGTACTCAGTATTATGTAGTTAAATGTTGGTAGCAAAATACATCTGCCTAAAAATATTAGGGTATTGCTTCTAGGATCTAAGGTTTACATAGCGTTTAATCATGATCTCTGGAGAGCTGTGGGGGTAAAAGGACTGGGAATTCTGGAAGTCCAGCTTGTCACCAGCTCTGACACTAATTAGTGGGAGGATCTTAAGCAATTTATCTGCTCTCCTTAGCACTCACATATGTGCAAGAAATTAAATGAGATTATAGTAACTTGGGTGTAATATTAGAGAACTCCATCATTCTCCTCATAATATTTCAAACCAAACCCCTTCCTAGAAACTATAACTAAAAGTAGATTATGCTATGCTCAGAAATAATGCCTGGGTGATTGTGATCACCATAAGGAGTATAGTATAATGGTTATGCTTGCAAATATATAAAGGAAGTAACTGTTTTCTAAGCACTGGAGTGTCCAGTGCAGCAAGAAATTAATACGAATTTCAACCAACTGTAAGGCTGAGATGAGAGCAGTTTGATGCTACAAGTAAAAGATGCTCAATTATTGGAGAAATAAAATACAAATCAAAAATACAAATGCAAATCAAAAATACAATAAGGTATCCCCTCAAATCAGTCAGAATAGCCATCTTTAAAAAGTCTGCAAGTAGTAAATACTGGAGAAGGTATGGAAAAAAGGGAATTCTGCTGCACTGTTGGGAATATAAATTGGTATAGCTAATATGAAAAACAGTTTGGAGTTCCCTTAAAAACTAGAACTACCATATGATCCAGAACTATCAATTCTGGTCTTCCAGAGAAAACTAATTCAGAAAGATACTTGCACCTTGATGTTCATAGCAACACTATTTACAACGGCCGAGACATGGAAGCAATATAAGTATCCTTCAGCAGATGAATGGGTAAAGAAGATGTAGTATATACATGGGCTTCCCTGATAGCTCAGCTGGCAAAGCATCTGCCTGCAATGCAGGAGACAAGAATTTGATTCCTGGGTCAGGAAGGTCCCCCTGAGAAGGGATAAGCTATCCACACCAGTATTCTTGGCCTTCTTTGGTGCCTCAGCTGGTAAAGAATCTGCCTGCAATGCAGGAGACCTGGGTTTGATCCCTAAGTTGGGAAGATCCTCTGGAAGATGGCATGGTAACCCACTCCAGTATTCTTGCCTTGTCCCCATGGACAGAGGAGCCTGGCAATCTATAGTCCATGGGGTCGCAAAGAGTCACAATTGAGCAACTAAGCACAGCATAGCACAGTATTTACATACAATGGAATATTACTTAGCTATAAAAAGAATGAAATAATGCCATTTGAAGCAACATGGATGAAACTAGAAATTATTATACTAAATGAAGTAAGTCAGAGAAAAACAAATATATGACATGTCTAGTATATGGAATCTAAAAGGATTCACATGAACTTATTTACAAACCAGAAATAGACTGACATAGAAAAAAATTCATGGTTACCAAAAGGAGGGGAATAAATTTGGAATTTAGGATTAATGTATACACACTACTATAGATAAAATAGATAAATAATAAGGATCTACTGTATAGCAAAGGGAACTATATTCAATATCTTATAATAACCTGTAATGGAAAAGAATCTGAAAAAAATAAACATATCTGTGTGTGTGTATATACATATATATATATATATAACTGAGTCACCTTGCGGTACACTTGAAAAATTGTAAATCATCTATACTCTAATAAAAACTTAACAAAGAAGTTTGACATTTAGCAGGTATCTGGATCTTTTATTTCTATCCACACATAGAAGGATGCTGGGAAATGCGACTTCTTCTAGTGCTGCTGCTGCTGCTGCTGCTGCTGCTGCTATGAATATAATCTGCTTCACACTCAAGAGCACTGTAAGAATTAATGAGTGTACAGTGCTTTTGTGAAGGGGTGAAACTTCCTGAGCCTATGCAGGTGAAATGGGCTGACACTAAAAACCCAAAGGGTCCCTTAAGCAGGGTGTCATGACTACTAGCATATGTATTATGATGCATCAACTGTAGGGGCAATTAAATTAACTCTGACCTAAACTAACAATGGCTAAATCATCCTTACTAGGCAGAGCAGAAAATTGCACAGAGCATTTTGGTACAGGGCAATGAATAAGATCACAGCACCTCAGCAGCAGCGAGGCAGAGACAGCACTAAACGAAAGCTGTGGGATTCACAAGATACCCTGGCTCATTTCCAGGGAACACTTCTCTGTAATTAAACATCAAGAGGGGATTCATATACCCTGCACTAACTCAGTGTTGTGTCATTTATGCCTTTGAAAATACATATAGGAAAAGAGAACACTATTATTATACATAGACATATGAGCAACATCTCAGCTGAATAATAATTTTTTTTTCCTTTACAAGTCTCCAGCTTTGAGTATCTCCCTGTTGCCCACGTAAGACAGTGCAGAGATGGCATGAGACTGGTCTCGAGCATCATTCATGAGGATTACAACATGACTTTACCGGGTAGCAGCACAAGTGGTTATACTGGGCATTTATTAGAGAAAAGAAAACTTCTGTAAGAACTGAGAGAGCACATTGTAGTCTTAAGAGCTCTTTCTTGTTCAATGGCCTGTGTTAATCATTACTAAGGGAAAATAATTGTTTTACTATTTCGCTTGAATAATAAGAACTCCCAAGCCACTCTCAGGGTGTCAAAAGCTCACTATGAAGTCTTTGTTCCCCTTTGCCACTGAGTAGAGTCCAAGGATGCCTGTGGTTGTGAAGTCACCTTCACCTTCTTGTAGTGGAGATTTCTCTTCCCTGACTCTCTTCTGTTTAACAGGAGCTTTGTGTGAGCAAGTTGCTATGGACGTTGGTGCTGCTTCAGTGAAAAGTGTTATGAATAAAGCCACCGTTTCCTAAAGGCTTCGAAAACAAAACAACTGGTTGTTTTAACAACCATCCTTTCCAAGGGCTTTCTGCAGGATTAGGAATAGAAGTATACTGCTTAGATCTGGGAACTCTCCTCTTTCCTTTAGAAAATAGAACAAAGTAGAACATGTTTTTTGCTGCTTCCTGAAAAACCCAGCTACTTGAAAAGAAATAAGCACAAATTGTAAGACTTTCTCAAAGGCTGGCTATGGTTGAGGTTCTGAGCCCATAGCCCTAGGCTGTATCTTCATCCACAGATTTCACTGTTCCATGAGTTGTAGTGGGAATCTGGCCTATAGGACATAATTACACAAATGTATTAATCAGAGTTCTCTGTTCCAAAGTTGCTTTCATGCTGGTCAAGGACAGATTCTTAAAGGTAGAGCGGTGAGACAACTGAGTCATTAACATCAAGACAGTCAATGCTCAAAATGGCCATCTGCTAATGAGAATTTATAAATACTGCCATTTTACAATGTGAATTGTAGAATATAGAGTCACACTTTTATAATGACTTTTTTTGTTCCTGTTTTCATTTGGTTTCATTTAGTTTTGATTTTTAGAAGTAATTTCCTAGAGATTCTGTCTAGTGAAGAGATGATCTTTGGGGAAAACAATGTATGAAACTCCTCTACTTCAAAATAAGCCATAAATAAGATTTTCTTGTGTTGAAATAATCAGAACTATTTTACAAGTATTCATTTTTCTTGCACATTTTCTTCTTTCTCTATTCACATTCCGGCAACCAAGGCCTGGCCTTATGTAACCAATGTGACCATCTTAAAATGCTTAAATATAGGACTCCCCTGGTGGCTCAGTGGCTAAGATTCCACACTTCCAAGGTAGAGGGTCTGGGTTTGATTCTTGGTTGAGGAACTAAGATCCTACATGCTATGTAGTCAAAAGAGAAGACCATATCTCTAAAATGCTTTAATGTTTAAAAATGATTAAAGATGATAATTAAGATAAAAACAAACATTAAATTTCAGGAAGCAGTCGGTCTCCATTCTGAAGGGCCCATAGAACAGCAAAGTGGGGCAGAAGGCAGGAAGCTTCCATAGGATAAAGAATAAGAAAGAAAAGAAGAGAGAAAAAAAAAAAAAGGAACACAGAAATAAATGTAAAGCCCATATGCAATGGCTTATTCTTTTCCTGTTCCTAAAATTATTGCAGGAAGGGTGACCCCTTCTGGGGCCCGAAACCAGGCTCTTGTATAGCACTCAGAAATGAATTGACCGAGGAGACATATGTGCTGACAATGCAAGGGATTTTATTGGGAAAGGGCACCCAGGCAGAGAGCAGTAGGGTAAGGGAACCCAGGAGAACTGCTCTGCCTCATGGCTCACAGTCTCACCAGTTTTATGGTGATGAGTTTAGTTTCCAAGTTGTCTTTATCAGCCAAGATGGATGCCAGCGAGACAGATTCTAGGAGGTAGTCGGACATGTGGTGTCTCCTTTTGACATTTCCCCAACTTTCCCAGGTGGTGGTGGCTTATTAATTCCCTGTTCCTTACCAGGATCTGCTCTCCTAAAACAACTCGGGCAAATGGTTACTATGGTGCCTGGTCAGGGTGGGCAGTTTCAGTCAGTGGACTTCCCCTAATAACATGACTCTGTACCATTTATTTCCTATCTCAGTTAAAGACCTCATCATTCCAGTTGCTCAAAGAACACATAATATGTGCATCCTCTTCCCTTCCCTCTTGTATCATGAATAGCGCTGTACCTTCTAGGTTTCTCTTTTCACAGTTTGTGATTGATTTCAGAATAAAACACAGTCTCCTTAATATGGCAAAATAGACCTTCCTGATCTGGCCCCTAACTATTCTCCAGGCTCATTCTCTGTTGTCCTTACTGTTTCTCACCCCTCAAATCACTTTACAACTACTTGCAAGTCCTTAAATGAACTGTTCTCTTTCTCATTGTCATAATTTCCCATATTCTATTCTTCTTCCATAACACAAGCATGCTATATTTGCCTTCCTAAAAACACTTATCACAAGGCATTGCTGTTGTTTATTTATGTGGCTTTTCCAATAGACAGTGAACTTATGGAAGGCAGATAACACGCTTCAGCTTTGTGTATCCTCTATAATTAGCAAAGAATTTAGCAATGCTCTGTATTAAACATAATACATGAATATTAGCACATGACTCATATTTTAAAAGATTTAATGACCTTGCTTCATTTTCAGTATAAAGTACACACACTTCAGTTCTTCTCCCATACCATCGATTTGCACTTTCTATTTTATATTTCAACGGTAAGGAAATACCACTATTCATTGTCTCATACTGATTTACATCTCTTTGCTTTTGTAAATAATGTTGCTCATGCCCAGAACAAATCCCCACCCCCCATTTGCTGTGCAATAAGCATCAGCTTTCTTGGAAAATTGCTGTGCACTCTCTCCTTTCCCTTTCCTACAACTTTAGGCTCCTTCTCCTTTAGCATCGTAGAAAACTTTTTCTCCATTACAGTACATTTAATATTATTTTCTACCTGTTGCTTATATTGTCTTTTTCTTCAAATAAAGGAATTAGATCCTTTTATATCCTTAGTACATAACAAGACACGTGGTGAGGACTCAATAATTTTGAAAAAGGATGAACATAATAAGCCTAAAACTAAGTCCTTGATCTCTGTCCTGCTTGTCTGAAAAATTTCCATTGCATCATGACACTTTCCATGAAAAGATTTCTCTCCAAGATAATCACACAGTATTTCAATGATGCCTTCATTGCACAGCACATTCTAAATTCTGCATTAGATAGGAAACAGATTAAGATGCTGTAAGAAAGACACCAAGATATAAAATAAGATTAAAATTTCTTGCTGTCTCTTATAACATTCTAGAGATGATTGTCTTAGGCTGCTGTTGGTTTTTTCCTTCCTTACACCAACCAGTTATCCAATTATCTGACACCAACCTGGTGTCCTACAATTCTGATACTGACTAACCAAAGTTGGTATCAGACTCCATAGACTAAGGACTTAATCCCACAAGACTGCCCTCACTTCAAATGCCAATTTAAAGTAACAGGTCCCCACATTTATATTTCTTAGCACAGTAGTAAGTGGTCTGTTACGTGAAGCTGTTCAGTCACCCAAATTATTTCTCTCTTGTTTCTCCATTGCTCTTGGCTAGGTAGTTGAAGCTAAGTTGCCACTAGGAAAACTCAACAGTCTATGGGAAGGCAAGAGAGGATGCAGGAGATAAGATTTCTTTTAATCTTGTGAAATGGGAATTACATATATCATTTCAGCTTACATTCTCTTTGGAAGACATCTAGCTATAAAGTAAACTAGAAAATGTATTCTCAAGCTGGCTGGCCTATGCTCATCTAGTAAAGTTTTTATGGAAGAAGAGAGATCAGTTCTTAGAAAACAAATAGCAGTAAGACTCAAGTTCCTATTTTGAAATTATTTTTATGGCCCAAAGCACATTATTTTGACAGTCAGTTGGCATTTCAGGAGCAAACACAGTGTAGTGTCTATGAGTGTAGGTTCTGGAGCCAGTTCAAACCGAGCTCTAATCACTGCTGGGGGTGTGGCCTTTTGACAAATCTAATCTTTCTGGGTTTCTGATCACTCTCAATTGGATGTAACAACAGTATCCGCTCTTTACATTGAGAATTAAATAAATTAATATAGAAGGAAAGCTTAATATGTTTCGGACACAATGCAAACTCAATATAAATGTTCGCTTTTATTCTATATCTATTCCTCCAGATGTTCACACTTAATTTTCTCCTTGTGGAGGTAAAAAAAATATTTATTGAGTGAAAGAACAACCTAGCAAAATGATAAGTGTGCTCTATATATTAAACAAGTCAAGAAATGAATATCTTTGTAACCTGTGTTCAACTTCTGTTCATTTCTACCTTTGTCCTCACTTTGAGATTCTCAATAATTATTTTTTATACTACCAGTGTATCTTCCTCTAGAAGCTATCTCTTTCTAATTTACTGATTGTAGTATCTTTAAATTTTGTCTACCA
>SJYC01103485.1:0-17236 GCA_006408675.1 Madoqua kirkii
TTAAATCTATTTTGACTGACATTAATCATGTTATTTCAGATCTCTTTTGGTCATTGTTTGCATAGTATATCTCCTTTATTCATCCTTTTATTTCAGCATGTTTGTTTGTGTTAATTTAAAGTATTTTTCTTGTAGCTAGCATATTGTTTCATCATTTTTTAAACTACTCTGCCAATTGCTGCCTTTTGATTTGTAGATTAATATGTTCAATTCATTTATATTTAATACAATTACAAGTAAGGCAGGATTTACATCTGTTACTTTTATGTTATTTTCTGTATATCTTATGTATTTGTTTCTCTCTTCATCCATTTCTGGAGTGGATTCCTGACCCACGGGTTGAGGTGGATTCTTTACTACTAGTGCCAGCTGGATCTTTTTTGCTGCTGATGCTGCGGCTATGTTGCTTCAGTCATGTCCAACTCTGTGCCACCCCATAGACAGCAGCCCACTATGCTCCTCTGCCCATGGAATTTTCCAGGCAAGAGTACTGAAGTGTGTTGCCATTGCCTTTTCCGAGATCTTTTCTAGCATATCATTAATCATGTCATGGATTTTTTTTTTTGCTATACTTCTTTTTATTTTCTTAATGATTTTCCTAGAGATAAAAATTATTATTTTAAAACAGTCTATTTTGGATTTGGATTAGAGCTGACTTTGTTTGAATAGTATATAGGAACTTTGTTCCATAATACATGCATTCTACTCACCTTCTTTTTCTTTTTATGTATACAATAATTATATGTAATGCATTTTCACTGTTTCTGTGCTTATTAATATTTGGAAACAAACCTAACAAACTGGAAGTGATGACACCCTAGAAACCCAAGAGATGAGAGAAATAGCTTTGTATTTGTCCCCTTTTAAAAAAATTAAGTACAACTTAGGAAAAGTAGATTCAAAGAAGAAAAGGAGAATGCCCCATGTATCAGTAGGGATATGGAAGAGACCCAAGGGAGAAGCAGCCCCTTGCTCCACAGGCTTCCTTGAATAAATTTTCCTCAAATTTT
The DNA here is from genome assembly GCA_006408675.1 of Madoqua kirkii. Lineage (NCBI taxonomy): Eukaryota > Metazoa > Chordata > Mammalia > Artiodactyla > Bovidae > Madoqua > Madoqua kirkii. Next base: position 1,011 of record SJYC01103485.1, read on the forward strand.
TGCAATTTATAGAATACCAAGAAAGTGTTTGCTAATTTACAGGATCCCAAAAAAGCTGATGTTGACATTTTTTCGCTAGTATTTTTATTGCTTTTTCATTTGAGAAGCTTCATGAAGGACCTCATTTCCCCTTTCAGAAGTTCTATTCCTAGAAACATTTTAGGGAATATTTTAATATAATTTCTTTTTGTACATGTATAAAGGCAATTGTTAAGAACAATTTCATGTCCAGTATAATGTGAGACACAAACAGAAGCCACATAAGTTATTTTAAATATTTACTGGCTATATTGACCTAAGTAAAAAGAAGTGAACTTAATTTTAATAAACTATTTAACTCTATATATTCATAAATTAGCTTAACATGTTGTCATTAGAAAACATTGAAATACTTCATATATTTTGCATACTAAGTCTTTGAAATTTTATGTGTATTTTAACATATATATCTTAATTCAATTGAGACTAGTAATATCTAAAGTATACAAGAGCCACATATTGCTAGGGACTATCATGTTTAGGGTATAGTTATACAACATACCCAAGTAAGATGGTAGGTGTTGCAAGAGGGCATCAGAGAGCAGACGCACTGAAATCATAATCACAGAAAACTAGTCCATCTAATCACACTAGGACCACAGCCTTGTCTAACTCAGTGAAACTAAACCATGCCCTATAGGGTCACACAAGACGGCATGGCATGGTGGGGAGGTCTGACACAATGTGGTCCACTGGAGAAGGGAATGGCAAACCACTTCAGTATTCTTGCTTTGAGAACCCCATGAACAGTATGAAAAGGCAAAATGATAGGATATGGAAAGAGGAACTCCCCAGGTCAGTAGGTGCCCAATATGCTACTAGAGATTGGTGGAGAAATAACTCCAGAAGGAATGAAGGGATGGAGCCAAAGCAAAAACAATATCTAGTTGTGGATGTGACTGGTGATAGAAACAAAGTCCGATGCTGTAAAGAGCAATATTGCATAGGAACCTGGAATGTCAGGCCCATGAATCAAGGCAAATTGGAAGTGGTCAAATAGGAGATGGCAAGAATTAACGTCAACATCCTAGGAATCAGCGAACTAAAATGGAATGGAAAGGATGAATTCAACTCAGATGACCATTATATCTATTACTGCAGGCAGGAATCCCTTAGAAGAAATGAAGTAGCCATCATGGTCAAGAACAGAGTCCAAAATGCAGGACTTACATGCAACCTCAAAAATGACAGAATGATTTCTGTTCGTTTCCAAGGTAAACCATTCAGTATCACGGTAATCCAAACCTATGCACCAACCAATAACGCTGAAGAAGCTGGGGTTGAATGGTTCTATGAAGACCTAAAAAACCTTGTAGCACTAACACCCCAAAAAGATGTCCTTTTCATTATAGGGAACTGGAATGCAAAAGCAGGAAGTCAAAAAACACCTGGAGTAACTGACAAATTTGACCTTGGAATACAGAATGAAGCAGGGTAAAGGCTAATAGAGTTTTACCAAGAGAACATCCTGGTCATACTCTCTTCCAACAACACAAGAGAAGACTCTACACATGGACATCACCAGATGGTCAACACCAAAATCAGATTGATTATATTCTTTGCAGCCAAAGATGGAGAAGCTCTATACAGGCATCAAAAACAAGACTCAGAGCTGACTGTGGCTCAGATCATGAACTCCTTATTGCCAAATTCAGACTGAAGTTGAAAAAAATTGAGAAAAAAACTAGACCATTCAGGTATGAACCAAATCAAATCCCTAACGATTATACAGTGGAAGTGAGAAATAGATTTAAGGGACTAGATCTGATAGAATGCCTGATGAGCTATGGAAGGAGGTTCATGACATTGTACAGGGGACAGGGATCAAGACAATCTTCATGGAAAAGAAATGCAAAAAAGCGAAATGGCTGTCTGGGGAGGCCTTACAAATAGCTATGAAAAGAAGAGGAGCAAAAAGCAAAGGAGAAAAAGAAAGATACAAGAATCTGAATGCAGAGTTCCAAAGAATAGCAAGAAACAATAAGAAAGCCTTCCTCAGTGATCAATGCAAAGAAATAGAGGAAAACAATACAATGGGAAAGACTAGAGATCTTTTCAAGAAAATGAGAGATACCAAGGGAACATTTCATGCAAAGATGGGCTCAATAAAGGACAGAAATGGTCTGGACCTAATAGAAGCAGAAGATATTAACAGGTGGCAAGAATACACAGAAGAGCTGTACAAAAAAGATCTTCACAACCAAGATATTAACGATGGTGTGATCACTCACCTAGAGCCAGACATTCTGGAATGTGAAGTCAAGTGGGCCTTAGAAAGAATCAGCATGAACAAAGCTAGTGGAGGTGATGGAATTCCAGTGGAGCTATTTTAAATGCTGAAAGATGATGCTGTGAAAGTGCTGCACTCAATATGTCAGCAAATTTGGAAAACTCAGCAGTGGCCACAGCACTGGAAAAGGTCAGTTTTCACTCCAAACCCAAAGAAAGACAATGCCAAAGAATGCTCAAATTTGTGCTGTAGCACAACTGCACTCATCTTACATGCTAGTAAAGTAATGCTCAAAATTCTCCAAGCCAGGCTTCAGCAATAGGTAAACCGTGAACTTCCAGATGTTCAAGCTGATTTTAGAAAAGGAAGAGGAATCAGAGATCAAATTGCCAATATCTGCTGTATCATGGAAAAAGCAAGAGTTCAAGAGAAACATCTATTTCTGCTTTATTGAAAGCCTTTGACTGTGTGGATCACAATAAACTGTGGAAAATTCTGAAAGAGATGGGAATACCAGAGCACCTGACCTGCCTCTTGAAAACCTATATGCAGGTCAGGAAGCAACAGTTAAAACTGGACATGAAACAACAAACTTTCCAAATAAGAAAAGGAGTATGTCAAGGCTGTATATTGTCACCCTGCTTGTTTAACTTATATGCATAGTACATGATGAGAAATGTTGGGCTGGAAGAAGCACAGGCTGGAATCAAGATTGCGGGAGAAATATCAATAACCTCAGATATGCAGATGACACCACCCTTATGGCAGCTAAAAAGCCTTTTGTGAAAATGAAAAAGGAAAGTGAAAAAGTTTCTCACCATTCAGAAAATGAAGATCATGGCATCTGTTCCCATGCTTCATGGGAAATAGATGGGGAAACAGTGGAAACAGTGTCAGACTTTATTTTGGGGACTCCAAAATCACTGCAGATGATGATTGCAGCCATGAAATTAAAAGATGCTTATTCCTTGAAAGGAAAGTTATAACCAACCTAGATAGTATATTCAAAAGCAGAGACATTGCTTTACCAACAAAGGTCCATCTAGTCAAGGCTATGGTTTTTCCTGTGGTCATGTATGGATGTGAGATTTGGACTGTGAAGAAAGCTGAGGGCCGAAGAATTGATGCTTTTGAACTGTGTTGTTGGAGAAGACTCTTGAGAGTCCCTTGGACTCCAAGGAGATCCAACCAGTTCATTGTGAAGGAGATCAGCCCTGGGTGTTCTTTGGTAGAAATTATGCTGAAGCTGAAACTTCAGCTTTGGCCACCTCATGCAAAGAGTTGTCTCTTTGGAAAAGACCCTGATGTTGGGAGGGATTAGGGGCAGGAGGAGAAGTGGACGACAGAGGATGAGATTGCTGGATGGCATCACTAACTCGATGGACATGAGTCTGGGTGAACTCTGGGAGTTGGTGATGGACAGAGAGGCCTGACTTTCTGCAATTCATGGGGCCGCAAGAGTCGGACATGACTCAGCGACTGAACTGAACTGAATTGAACTATACAGCATACTACTTGAGTTAATTACTCTCTGCCCCTTCCAAACTGAATTATCTTAGCTGTTATTTATGTTTCCTTTAAATTTTCTTACCTTGTAAAATATGAATTTAAAATAAATTTTACTTAACAGTTTACTTATTAAAATTCTGAAAGGTATGGGAATACCAGAGCACCTGACATGCCTCTTGAGAAACCTGTATGTAGGTCAGGAAGCAACAGTTAGAATTGGACATGGAACAACAGAGTTTCCAAATAGGAAAAGGAGTACGTCAAAGATGTATATTGTCACCCTGCTTATTTAACTTATATGCAGAGTACATCATGAAAAACGCTGGGCTGGAAGAAGCACAAACTGCAATCAAGACTGCCAGGATAAATATCAATAACCTCAAATATGCAGATAACACCATCTTTATGGCAGAAAATGAAGAAGAACTAAAGAGCCTCATGGTGAAAGAGGAAAGTGAAAAAGTTTGTGTAAAGCTCAAAATTCAGAATACTAAGACCATGGCATCTGATCCTATCACTTCATGGGAAATAGATAAGGAAACAATGGAAACAGTGTCAGACTTTATTTTTGGTGACTTCAAAATCACTGCAGATGGTGCTTGCAGCCATGAAATTAAAAGATGCTTACTCCTTGGAAGGAAAGTTATGACCAACCTAGACAGCATATTCAAAAGCAGAGACATTACTTTTCCAACAAAGGTCTGTCTAGTCAAGGCTATTTTTTTTCCAGTAATCATGTATGGGTGTGAGATTTGGACTATAAAGAAAGCTGAGCACTGAATAATTGATACTTGAGAACTGTGGTGTTGGAGAAGATTTTTTATTTTTAAATGAATAGCTTTATTTTTTTTAATTATTTTACTTTACAAACTGTATTGGTTTTGCCATACATTGACATGAATCCACCATGGGTGTACATGAGTTCCCAATACTGAAACACCTGTCATCTCCCTCCCCATATCATCTCTTTGTGTCATCCCTGTGCACCAGCCCCAAGCATCCTGTATTCTGTATCAAACCTAGACTGACAATTCATTTCTTACATGATAATATTCATGTTTCAATGCCATTCTCCCAAATTATCCCACCCTCTCCCTATCCCGTAGAGTCCCAAATCTGTTCTATACATCTGTGTCTCTTTTGCTGTCTTGCATACAGAGTTATCACTACCATCTTTTTAAATTCCATATATATGGGTTAGTATACTGTATTGGAGACTCTTGAGAGTCCCTTGGACTGCCAGGAGATCCTACCAGTCCATCCTAAAGGAGATCAGTCCTGAGTGTTCACTGGAAGGACTGACGTTGAAGCTGAGACTCCAATACTTCAGCCACCTGATGTGAAGAGCTGATTCATTTGAAAAGACCCTGGTTTTGGGAAATGATTGAGGGCAAGAGGAGAAGGGGATGACAAGATGAGATATTTGGATAGCATCACCAACTCAATGGACATGGGTTTGGGTGGACTCCAGGAGTTGATGATGGACAGGGAGGCCTGGCATGCTGCAGTTCATGGTGTTTCAAAGAGTCAGAAACGACTGAGTGACTGAACTGGACTTTTTGGCCAAGTTTAATTCACTGCATGTTTTTGTAAATACAGTCTTATTGGAGATCAGCCATACTCATTCATTTATATATTGCCGATGGCTTCACTTGAACTAAAATCGCAGAATTCATTAGTCGAGACAGAGATTATATGGCTTGAAAAGCCTAAAATACTTATTACCCAGCTCCTTAAATAAACAGTGTGTTAGGTCTTGCTTTAGATAGATTTAACACATGTATAATACTTTTAATAGAGGTTAACATATAAATATTTCTCATATATTAGCTAAAATTATGAATAGACACAGAGAGAAGAAATGTTTCAAAGAGTCAGAAACGACTGAGTGACTGAACTGGACTTTTTGGCCAAGTTTAATTCACTGCATGTTTTTGTAAATACAGTCTTATTGGAGATCAGCCATACTCATTCATTTATATATTGCCGATGGCTTCACTTGAACTAAAATCGCAGAATTCATTAGTCGAGACAGAGATATATGGCTTGAAAAGCCTAAAATACTTATTACCCAGCTCCTTAAATAAACAGTGTGTTAGGTCTTGCTTTAGATAGATTTAACACATGTATAATACTTTTAATAGAGGTTAACATATAAATATTTCTCATATATTAGCTAAAATTATGAATAGACACAGAGAGAAGAAATGTATCTGGAATACTTTGCACCCAAAAATACTGCAAACACAGAAAAGAACAGCTTCCCCAATTATAATTAGCCAAAGTATATTGTTCTTAACTTTTGATGAATTTTATGATAAAACAGATACAATAGTTTTTATTTGGAAGCACAATAATCCTCTTCATTAAAGCATATTTAGAAACTCTATTATGCCAATTCATTTTAAATTGTGGTGCTTTACCTGTAACATTTTATTGGCATTTACTCCAAATGTGATTTTTTCACAGTGGTAAAATGAAAGATTAGCTTTAGGGGCATTATATCAAATTTTCTACTCAAGTCCTTGACCCAGGAAATACTACATAAGGCTGAACCAATGGGATATTTTTGAGCTATCTCAAATATTGGCAAATATGCCACTAGGTTAGGGAGAAGAAAAGTCCAAAAGAAACTTGTCATGAGGGAATTTCCAGTCTTGATCCCATGAAGTAATTATAGACATTAACTCCAAGTAGTTGTCACCCACAGAAGGTAACTTGTTTAAAACAAACATCATGTGAAAAAATGTTATGGCACCATTGGCATGTAGCTACTGTCTTCCCTGTTCTCATTAGGACAATTTATTTTAAAATAAGTTTCAAACAGAAAATTTAATTGAAGTCCACTGGTTGTATTCTCTCAGTCCATTTGTGTCACATACATCTAGGCTTTAACCAACATTATAGAGTATGTACTCTACCTGATGCTGTGGGCACTTAAAATTAACAATTGGAATTTTGTTCTCTGGGAGTTAAATGAGATGGCTGGATGGCATCATCAGCTCGATGGACGTGAGTTTGAGTGAACTCCGGGAGTTGGTGATGGACAGGGAGGCTTGGTGTGCTGCAATTCATAGGGTCACAAAGAGTCAGACACAACTGAGCAAATGAACTGACTGAACTGAGGAGTTAAAATTCAATAATGAAGTATAATACAAAGCAAATGTGTTTACTACCAAGTCATTTTGTGCTGTGGGACAACAAAAGGAAAAGAGGGCAGTCTGATTGACATGGCCTGGAAATGCTATGTGGAAATGCCCTTTGATTTGAGCCTTCATGGATAACTTGGCATTCCCTGGCTTCAAAACAGTCCCAGGTGATTGAAACCTTAAGATAACTATATCATTATATATGAAGGCTTCCCTGGTGGCTCAATGGTAAAGAAACCACCAGCCGACAGAGACACAGGTCCAATCCCTGGGTCAGGAAGATCCCCTGGAGAAGGAAATGGCAACCCACTTCAGTATTCTTGCCTGGGAAATCCCATAGACAAAGGAACCTGGTATGTTCCAGTCCATGTGGTCACAAAGATTCCAACACAACTTAGCAAGTGAACAACAACAAGAAGAATAACCTTCTGCATAGCACAGGGACCTCTACTCAATAGTCTGTAATAATCTATAGGGAATAGAATCTTAAAAAGAGTATATACATGTATATGTATAACTGACTTACTTTTCTGTACAACAGAAACTAACACAACTTTGTAAATCAGCAATACTCTGAAAAATTAAAGAAAGAAATAAAAGATTGATTATGAAGTATTTTTGCATACTTTGTTAACCATACACTATAGAAAACATGAATAAAGAGCAAGTTTTCAGGTAAGAATAAAATATATTTAAATTCTCAAAGTTCTCCCCAGTGGATAATAAAAGAGCAAAAAAAAAAAAAAAAAAGATACACATTGACCCTTGGAAGAGGTAAATTTCCCTTTATTCCATCTATCCGGTCTTAGTAACAGAAATAGATATTTATATATTTTTAGGAAAGAGGGAAAAAAATTCTGAGTCTTTGTAAGAGTAAACTCTCTCCCTGTATTGTCCTATTTAATATTTTCTATTATGATTCTCATTTTGGATTAAGTTTTTTTCCCATGAAGCTGGTAGAATAAGATAGACTGAGGTGACTAGTATAGAGGAAGCTTAGGTCACTTGCTCTGGAGCATAGGGATAAAGCAGATCCCTCTTTCCTTGTCCTAGTTGTTCTTGGGCTTATTGGAGGAGCTGGTAATTCAACGTGAGCTTAGAAAAGAGTTTGGCAAACTCATCATTATTGATATCTTGGTCAGATAATTCTTTGCTGGGAGGGGGAGGGGGCTATCCTCTGCATTATAGGATATTTAGTAACATCTATGACCTCCATCCACTAGATGCCAAAGCACTCCCCTGTGTGATAACTAAAACATCTCCAGACTTTGCCAAACATCCCCTGGAGACAGAAAATTGTTCCCAGCTGACAACTACTGGCCTAGAGACGAGCAGGACAAGAAGGCTTCCAGTATGTTGGGTTCTAAATATGGGGCTTATCTCTTACAAACAGGAGAATGTTAATGGTGCCTCATAATCCACTTAAGTACACAGAGCATTTTTGTTGCTCAGTCACTAAGTCATGTCCAGCTCTTTGCCATGGATTGTAGTATGCCAGGCCCTTCTGTCCTCCACTGTCTCCTAGAGTTTGCTCAAATTCATGTCCATTCCGTCAGTGACACCATCCAACCATCTCATCCTTTACAATCCCCTTCTCCTTCAATCTTTCCCAGCATCAGGGTCTTATTCAATGAGTTGGCTCTTTACATCTTGTGACCAAAGTATTGGTACTTCATCAGTCAGTTGTTCCAGAGAATATTCAGGGTTGACTTCCCTCAGGACTGACTGGCTTGATCTCCTTGCTGCCCAAGGGGCTCTCAAGAGTCTTCTGGAACACCAGCACTATCTCTGTGGTCCAGCTCTCACAACCAGACATGACTACTGGAAAAACTATAGCTTTGATTATAAGGATTTTTGTTGGCAAAGTGATGTCTCTGCTTTTTAATATGCTCTCAAGTTTTGTCATAGCTTTCCTTCCAAGGAGCAAGGGTCTTTTAATTTCATGGCTGCAGTGAAACTGGAGCCCAAGGAATGTTGAATGCTGAGTTTAAAGCCAGTTTTTTCACTCTCTTCTTTCACCCTCATCAGGAGGCTCTTTAGTTCCTCTTCATTTTCTGTCATCAGACTGCTATTATCTGAATATCTAAAGTTGTTGATCTTTCTCCTGGTAATCTTTGTTCCAGCTTATGATTTATCCAGCCTGGAATTTCACATGATGTACACTACATAAAAGTTAAATAAGCAGAGTAACAGTATACACAAAGCATATATGTTAATAAATGTGGTTTTAAAACTTATGATAAAGAACTATAATTTTTTCCTGGAACATCCTCTCTTCTAGTTCCCATTAGAAACCCTATACTAAGTAGCCCTTCAAGATTCAGATTTTGAGAATGCTAAGGTCATAGGTTCTACTAAATATAATTATTTCAACCCAATTAAGAATTTTAACTCTTTTTTGATAACACACTAGATATACAGTTTAAAATAGTTTCTGGCTCACAGTCACCAAAATAAATAAATAAAATGGGAAAGAATTTTCACCTACCAATAGTTCAGGTTGGATTGAGAGAAAATGTAGCTTAACTTATGGCATAGAATGACTCTTGTTTCTGAACAAGAGGACAAAAAGAAACCTTAAAAACCTGGGGTATATGGCATCTCAAAAAATTGCTCTTTGAGTGGAACAAAGTAGTATTTTCATTCTCCTGACCAATCTAAAGCAATTTTCCTTCTTTTACCAAGAGAAAGCATGTGAGAGAGCAAGAACAAGAATGTGTGAGAGAGAGAACTGTGGAAAATAAGATAACTGAATAGAATAAGGCTAATTCAGGGTAAAAATAATGCTCTTTGGGGATAAAGAAGAGTAACGTGTAAATAAGAGTCCTAGTAATTTTGGCATAGTGAAGTTATATTATTTAAAGTACAAATGTAAGCTAAAAGTGTATATTTTCATAGTTCATCATATCAGACAGGATATGGAGAATCTGCCATTTCATTATAGTAGAAACACTCTAGTTTCTGGGAATTGAATGGGGTGCTGTGTACAACAGAAGTCTCCACTGATAGATTTTAAAGGGGGATTTGGCCATGACACACCTGAACAGAAAGCCAGCCTAGGATCAAGCTGTACATCTTGAATGGTACAAATGCTGAACTAATGAAATCTCACTTTATCCAAGGCTAAATAAGGGTTGTAAAAAATTGAACAGAACAAAAGAAAGAAGAGAACATCCAGGAGAACTGAATGCAGACTATTCTTCTGAAAATGACCTAATGTACAATTTATAGCATCATTTGACTACCTCAACAGAGTTCAGTAAAGTGAGGCCACTAAAAATTAATGCAGGAATCCATGTAGAGAAAAAGACTAAGCTGAAAAGACAACCAAGTAAGAAGAATAGTGGCTGTATTAGAAAGGGTGATAGCCTAGTAATAGAGACTATCACTGGGGGGCTGCAGCTTCTGTTTAAGGTGTAGAAACCTGGAAAATGCATTAATCCCACCCTGTGTGTGTGTTCAGCATGAAAAACCTGGGTACTATACAAAATTACATTTTTAAAGAATTGTCATAAAGTCTCTGTAAAGATGGTGTCTTTGTTGAGAGACAGAACACAAGCACTGGCTCAGCTGGAGAAAAGCATGGGAAGAAACAGAGCCACCAGAAAAGTGAGTAAGAACTTAAATAAAAATTTTACAGTCTTTTTGGAAAAAACTGAGATTGGGCTATCATGAGTGATTGAAACCCCTAGAGGCCAAAAACATTAGGAGAGTTTGCACCTGTTCTCAGACTCTGCCGCACAGCCTTCACTTAGTAGTCAAAAGAGAGTAAAGTTGTCATGGAGGACTGGAGAAAGCTCTACTCAGTGGTGCAGGGCTGGTGAAGGGGCATGTCTGCTGCTACAGAAAAGGCAGAAAGCACTACAGAAAGCATTGCTGCTAAAGACCAGTAAGCCCTGACATTCCGGAGGACACAGGAGAAAAACCCTTGTGGCTGGGGAAGGAAAATAAAAAACACCCTTCTCACAAGGGAAGTGTCAGGACTATGAGATTTACATAGAAAGATAAAGAAACTAGAAGAGTCAGAATAACTATGAAATCAGGACAAAAATAATAGAGCTTTCAATCTACTTGATATCAAAGTTTACCATAAAGCAACATTCTCAAGGCAGTGTGATGTTGGCAAAGGGTTGGAATAGATTAGACTAGAACATTGGAATAGAATAGAAAGTTCAGAAATAGACTCATACAGATAGGGTTACTTTTCAACAAAGGTTCCGAATAAACTCAATGGAGATAGCATAATCTTTAAAACATTATTGCTGAATAATACTCCATTGTGTATATGTACCATAGCTTTCTTATCCATTCATCTGCTGATGGACATCTAGATTGTTTCCATGTCCTGGCTATTATAAACAGTGCTGCAATGAACATTGGGGTACATGTGTCTCTTTCAATTCTGATTTCCTCAGTGTGTATGCCCAGCAGTGGGATTGCTGGATCATAAGGCAGTTCTATTTTTAATTTTTTTTAAGGAATCTCCACACTGTTTTCCATAGTGGCTGTACTAGTTTGCATTCCCACCAACAGTGTAAGAGGATTCCCTTTTCTCCACATCGTCCCCAGCATTTATTGCTTGTAGACTTTTGGACCGCAGCCATTCTGACTGGTGTGAAATGGTACCTCATTGTGGTCTTGATTTGCATTTCTCTGATCATGAGTGATGTTGAGCATCTTTTCATGTGTTTGTTAGCCATCCATATGTCTTCTTTGGAGAAATGCCTATGGAGTATTACTCAGCCTTTAAAAAGAATAAATTTGAATCAGTTCTAATGAGATGGATGAAACTGGAACCGATTATACAGAGTGAAGTAAGCCAGAAGGAAAAACACCAATATAGTATACTGACACATATATATGGAATTTAGAAATATAGTAATGATAACCCTGTATGTGAGACAACCAAAGAGACACAGATGTATAGAACGGACTTCTGGACTCTGAGAGAGGAAGAGGATGGGATGATTTGGGAGAATGGCATTGAAACATGTATACTATCATGTAAGAAACGAAGCGCCAGTCTATGTTCGATACAGGATACAGGATGCTTGGGGCTGGTGCATGGGGACCATCCAGATAGATGATATGGGGTGAGAGGTGGGAGGGGCTTTCAGGATTGGGAGCTCGTGTGCACCTGTGGCTGATTCATGTCAATGTATGGCAAAACCACTACAGTATTGTAAAGTAGAATAAAGTAAAAATAAAATTAAAAAAAATAAAAAATAAAAAAACTATTGCTGCTACCTCTGCAGTATTATTGCCTAATATTTACTAACTGTTGTACTATTATAAACCATTTATCTGAATTATTTCACTTAATAATAGTTTTGTGATGATGTTGCTATTGTTCTCTTCATTTAATGAAGAAGAAAAATAAAGCTTAGAAGGGTCATATTATATGGTAAAATCATAAAAATAATGAGTGTCCAGTACCCTCTGGTGAAGATCTGGGTTGACAGTGGCCTGCCAAGGGGTCAGGAGCACTAAATACAACAGTCTTGGGAGCCACAGCATGCTGGCATAAGCCCTTCTGAACGAGGTCACCATTACCCCCACCATAGTTTGACCTCAGGCCAAATTATAGGGAGGAAACACAGCCCCACTCATCATCAGAAAATTGTATGTAAGATTTACTGATCATAGCCCTGCCCTTCAGAGCAAGACTCAATTTGCCCCACGGCCAGTACATTCCATCAGGAAGCTTCCACAGCCTCTTATCCTTATCCATCAGAGGCCAGAAAGATTAAAAACCACAGTCACAGAAAGCTAACCAAACTGATCATATGGATCACAGCCTTGTCTAACTGAAAGAAACTATGAGCAATGCTGTGTAGGGCCACTCAAGACGGAAGGGTCATGGTGGAGAGTTCTGACAAACTGTGGTCCACTGGAGAAGGGAATGGCAAACCACTTCGGCATTCTTGCCTTGAGAACCCCATCAACAGTATGAAAAGGCAAAAAGGTATGACACTGAAAGATGAACTCCCCATGTCGGTAGGTGCCCAATATGCTACTGGAGAAAAGCAGAGAATTAAGTCCAAAAGGAATGAAGAGGATGAGCCAAAGCAGAAACAAAGCCCAACTGTGTATGTGACTGACGGTGGAAGTAAAGTCTGATGCTATAAAGAACAATGTTACATAGGAATATGGAATGTTAGGTCCATGAATCAAAGTAAATTGGAAGTGGTCAATCAGGAGATGCCAAGACTAAACATTGACACTTTAGGAAAAAGTGAACTAAAATGAACTGGAATTGGCGAATTTAATTAAATGATCATTATATCTACTACTGTGGACAAGAATCCCTTAAAAGAATGGAATAGCCTTCAAAGTCAACCAAAGAGTTGAAAATGCAGTACTTGGGTAATCTCAAAAATGACAGAATGATCTATGTTGGTTTCCAAGGCAAACCATTCAATATCACATTAACCCAAGTCTATACTCCAACTACTAATGCTGAAGAGGCTGAAGTTGAACGGTTCTGTGAAGACCTATAAGACCTTATAAAACTAACACCAAAAAAAAAAAAGTCCTTTTCATCATAGGGGATTGGAATACAAAGGTAGGAAGTAAAGATACCTTGAGTAACAGAAAAGTTTGGTCTTGGAACAAAAAGAACCAGGGCAGACTTAACAGAGTTTTGCCAAGAAAACACACTGGTCATAGCAGACAACCTGTTTCAACAACACAAGATATGACTCGACACATGGACATCACCAGATGGTCAACACTGAAATCAGATTGATTATATTCTTTGCAGCCAAAGATGGAGAAGCTCTATACAGTCAGCAAAAACAAGACTGGGAAAAGACTGTGGCTCAGATCATGAACTCCTATTGCCAAATTCAGACTTAAATTGAATAAAGTAGGGGAAAGCACTCAGCCACTCAGGTATGATCTAAATCAAATCCCTTACTATTATACAGTGGAAGTGACAAATAGATTCAGGGGATTATAGATCTGATAGAGTGACTGAAGAACTGTTGATGGAGGTTTGTAACATGGTACAGAAGGCAGTGATCAAGACCACCTCAAGAAAAAGTAATGTAAAAAGGCAAAATAATTGTCCGAGGAGGCCTTAAAAATATCTGAGAAAAGAAGAGAAGCTAAAGACAAAGGATAAAAGGAAAGATATAAGCATCTGAATGCAGAGTTACAAAGAATAGCAAGAAGAGATAAGAAAGCCTTTCTAAGTGATCAATTGCAAAGAAATAGAGAAAAACAATAGAAATAAAAGGCTAGAGCTCTATTCAAAAAAATTAGAGATACCAAGGGAGCATTTCATGTAAAGATGGACACAATAAAGGACAGAAACGGTATGGGCCTAACAGATGCAGAAGATATTAAGAAGAGCTGTCAAGAATACAAAGAACTATTAAAAAAAAATCTCTATGACCTAGATAATTGCAATAGTATGATTACTCACCTTGAGCCAGACATCCTGAAATGTGAAATCAAGTGGGCCTTAAGAAACATCACCACGAACAAAGCTAGTGGAGGTGATGGAATTCCAGCTGAGCTATTTCAAATCCTAAAAGATGATGCTGTGAAAGTGTTGCACTCAATATGCCAGCAAATTAGGAAAACTCAGCAGTAGCCACAGGATTGGAAACAGTCAGTTTTCATTCCAGTCCCAAAGAAAGACAATGCCAAAGAATATTCAAAATACTGCACAATTGTACTCATTTACACACTAGCAAAGTAACGCTCAAAATTTTCCAAGTTGGCTTCAACAGTCCATGAACTGAAAACTTCCAGATATTCAACTTGGATTTAGAAAATGCAGAGGAACCAGAGATCAAATTGAGAACACCTATTGGATCATAGAAAAAGCAAGAGAATTCCAGAGAAATGTCTACTTCTCTTCCATTGACTAAGCAAAATCTTTGACAGTGTAGATCACAACAAACTGAAAAATTCTTTTTTTTTAATTTTTACTTAATTCTATGTTATAATAAGGAGATGTGAATATCAGACTGCCTTAACTGCCTCCTGAGAAATCTGCAGGCAGGTCCAGTTCTAACTATTGTTAGACACAGTTAGAATTAACAATTAGAACTGGAAACAATGTACTGGTTCCAAATTGGGAAATGAGTACATCAAAGCTGTATATTGTCACCCTGTTTATCTAACTTACATTCAGAGTACATCATGTGAAATGCCAGGCTGGATGAAGCACAAGCTGGAGTCAAGATTGCCAGGAGAAACACAAATAACCTCAGATATGCAGATGACACCACACTTATGGCAGAAGTGAAGAGGAACCAGAGATTCTCTCAATGAAAGTGAAAGAAGAGAGTGAAAAAGCTGGTTTAAATTCAACATTCAAAAAATGAAGATCATGGCATCTGTTCCTATCACTTCACGGCAACTAGAAAGGGAAACGATGGAAATAGTGACAGATTTTATTTTCTTGGGCTCCAAAATCACTGCAGATGGTGACTGCAGCCATGAAATTAAAAGACGCTTGCTCCTTGGAAGAAAAGTTATGACCAACCTAGACAGCATATTTAAAAAGCAGAAATGTCACTTTAATAACAAAGTTCCATCTAGTCAAAGCTATAGTTTTTCCAGTGGTCATGTATGGATGTGAGAGTTGGACCATAAAGAAAGCTGAGTGCTGAAGAAATGACGCTCTTAAAACATGGTGTTAGAAAAGACTCTTGGAGCGTCCCTTGGACTGCAAAGGGATCTAACCAGTGAATCCTGATGGAAATCAGTCCCGAATATTCATCGGAAGGGCTTATGCTGAAGCAGAAGTTCCAGTACTTTGGTCACATGGTACAAAGAGCTGATTCATTAGAAACAAAAAGACAGTGATGCTGAGAAAGATTGAATGCAGGAGATGGGGACAGCAGAGGGCGGATGGTTTGATGGCATCGCCGACTCAATGAACATGAGTTTGAGCAAGCTCTGGGAGATAGAGAAGGATGCGGGAGCCTGGCATGCTTCAGTCCATCGGGTCACAAAGAATTGGACATGACTGAACAACAGAACACCAACAATAAGAAAATACATGGACATATATTCTTACCAAGTAAGAACTTCAAATAAGAATTGAAAGAAAAAAGTAGCTGTAAGAAACATGGTGTTTGTGCAGATAGATGGGAGATTATCTCTAATCAGTAATATTACAACAAATTTCCTACCCAAATTTATTTTACATTTAAGAATTAATTTTATAATGGAAAGTATCTAATATAAAATATGTTAATAATAAATGTAAATAGAGTACACATTCAACTTAAAGAAAAATGACAATAAAAACAAATACCCATTCAAATTAAAACCCCACC
>SJYC01103487.1:0-35543 GCA_006408675.1 Madoqua kirkii
GGGTTCAGGATTGGGAACACGTGTACACCCGTGACGGATTCATGCTGATGTGTGGCAAAACCAATACAATATTGTAAAGTAAAATAATAATAATAAATAATAAAGAAAAAAAAGGAAATAAAACTTAACTTGTCATGGTAATTTAAGGATTGGCAGTAACATCCCCACTAGAAATGGGATGCTCTGTAAATCCTAGTGATATCATCATCATCATCATCATCATCATTTTTAGCTGTTCACTTCAGGAGCCTGGCATCTTTGAATTGTCTGTTAAAATATGTTCTGTTAGTTTTCCACATGAGAAATGGGATGGTAAACTCATAGCCTCTTTGGCAGTTTGAAATAAATCAGTGGGAAAGAACATGGTACTGGTATTATGGGCAGGACCCCCAGAAAGAGAAAACCTGGCATGAGTGTGAACTCTAGTGTCAGTGGTGCAATCTCGAGCTCAACGTGTCAGGCCCTAAGCTTCTGTTCCCTATTCCAGTGGTCTTCAATCATTTTGACACCAGGGACCGGTTTCATGGAAGACAACTTTCCCAGGGCTTGAGGTGTAGCAGATAGTTTTGGGATGATTCAAGTGCATTATATTTCTTGTTCACTTTATTTCTATTATTATTATCACATCAGCTCCACCTCAGATCATCAGCCATTAGATCCCGGAGTTTGGGGACCCCTGCTTTATTCTAAGAAAAAGAGAATTTTTCTTTGTTAATTCACCAAATATTTAAACTAGTATACACAGGTCTACCCCATGGTCTGGAGATGTATGACAGATTTTCTCTCTCCTTGCAGACTTTACTTGGGGAGAATTGGAAAAAAAAAAAAAAAGCAATCAAATGCATGCTTAGCTTCTGTTTGTTTGTTTGTTTTTAATTGAAACTATGAATGCTACAAAGGATAAGTACAGAATGCCATGACTACATTTAATGAGCACCCAAACTATCTTAGGAGAGCACTGTGGAATGTAACAGTATTTTCTACAATATAGTCATAAGGATTAACTGTTACAGTGAGGGAGGATTAATGAGAATTAACTGTTATAAAGTGCTTAGCAAGATAACCTGGCACAGAGTAAGGGTTCAATAATTGTTTGCTATTAAAGCTATGTTTATTGAGCTCCCAATGAACAGTTTGCACAGGAATAAAAGCTCTAAACATAAGAGAAATGTGAGTTCAGTTGCAAAACCTGTCCTTTAAGGATTAAACAGTCCTATTGAAGATGCAATAGGTCATATGAATATGGGCCTAAATGTCCAGGCAACAAACTTTCAGAAATTCATATCAGGAAAATTAGTAGCAGGAGTAGATTGAAAGATGATCCCAAGGGTGGTGGAATTTAATCTAGGTCTTAAAAAAGATTACCTGTTGTAAAGAAGGAGGGCATTTCCTTCTCCAGGGGCTCTTCCCGACCCGGGTCTCCTGCATTGTAGACAGACGCTTAACTGTCTGAGCCACCGGGGAAGTCTGTAAATACAATGAGTTAATCGTAATGTGGGCCTTCACTCTTTATTCACTATAACATTTAGATTGATTTTAATGTATCACTTGGTAGATGAGTCTGAACTGGTGCAACTGTTCAGTGATGTCATCAAGGGCCAAGGTTTTTTCCATATTCCTCCATCATTCTCAGATTGTTTGGAAATCTCCCAAATAAAACAAAAGCATCTTCAATCATATACAAGGAGTTTCAAAGTCAGGAGGATAAAAAGACTTTTCCCCTAGAAATTTTTTTTTTTCCAAGCCAGAGCGGAAAATGGTTTCCAAAAGTACCCTGAACGGATTTCTTCGCACACATCATTGGACAGAAAGGACTGCAGGTCTGTCCCTAATCCAGCATTGATAAAAATGAATGTGAGTACCAAGAACAGTTTAGATGGATCATGATTCATCCCTTTAATATGGCACCTGGTGTTTGAATGCATGTGTGCCTGTTCAATTGTGTCTGACTCTTTGTGACCATGGACTATAGCCCACCAGGCTCCTCTGTCCATGGAATTTTCCAGGTATTCTTGCCTGGCATACTATAGTGGGTTATCATTTCTTACTCCAGGGAATCTTCCAACCCAGGGATCCAAACCTGAATATCCTGCACTGGCAGGTGGGTTCTTTACCACTGTGCCACCTGGGCAGCCCATCTGGTATTCAAAAACAGCAAAAACAAAAAAGAGTTATTCCATCAAAGGACTGAGGGAAAAGTTGCCTCCTTGGGCAATTATCAGCCGCACTTCCTCTCCCTCATCCTTTATTTGGAAATTCTTCTCTCATATTACTCTCTCTTAAGAGCACAAAGAAGAGTTCATTCTTAGTGAGCTGATTCCATGATTCCCACAGATTAACTCCATTTTCTCCTGTAAGAAAGACTTAGTTTCACCTTCTTTACCTATTACTTACAAGACATAAATAGCTAGAATTTCTTCTCAAAGATCTTTCAGGTGCATGATGTTACATGGGAGTAGTCTGAGTAATGGAACACGTGGGTAGAGCCAAGAAGACCTTTCATAGAGGCATGTGATAAAATCAAGGACAAGAGTGCCTTATTGTTGAAGATTTAGATCCAGAATCTTGGGAGGAGTGAAAAATAGTTTTGGTATCAGAAGGACTGGTGAGCACAGACTCAAAGTTACAAAGTGAGACACAAAGAAATAAAAATGTACACTTTGTGTATAAAACCATCGGTGATTATCCAGGAGTGCAAACTCCTTCCACTTATCAAAAATTACCACTCAGGACAATACTTGATTGTGCATGTCATGATATATGGTTTTGATTATCTTCTTTGCAAGTCTTCTAGTCTTAGAGTGGAAAATTCCATACCTCTGTGTTTGCCTACACAGCAAGTCAGTCTGTTCACAGCATTAAATGTTTAGAAGGTATATTTGTAAAACAAGAAATGTTATTCCCCTGACCCTCTAAACTGAGGTTGTTCGAGCTCAGTACAGCATATGGTACAGAAAAGCCCTGATCAGTTAAATCAATAGGGGGCATGGAAGCCAGGGTTCACAGGGGACATGCAAGTATAACTGTGGTGGAAGAAGCAGAAAAATAGATACAGGAAATTTCAAACTTTTACAGAGAAGAGAAAACCAAAAGTTGTGGGGGAGACGGATTTAAGAAGTTAAATACAAAAGAAGAAAAGGGAAAAGCACAGGCATTTGTAGAAACTGAGTGAATTCAGGCCGTGCTGGGAGTTTCGTTTCTGTAGCTATCACACTGTTTTATAGTCCCCCACCACCAACTAGAGAAAAGCCCCTGTTACTCTTCATTTTAATTTGAAAATTTTTTACTGGAGTTTAGTTGCTTTACAATGTTCGTTTAGTTTCTGCTGTACAGCAAAGTGAATCACCTATACATATACATTTTATTGTTGTTGTTTAGTCACTAAGTCATGTCCAACTCTGTTGCAACTCCATGGACTCTGTGGATTCCCCACCAGGCTCCTCTGTCCATGGGATTTCCCAGGCAAGAATACTGGAGTGGGTTGCTATTTCCTTCTTCAGGGGATCTTTCAGACCCAGGAATCAAATATGTGTCTCGTGTTGCAGGCAGATTCTTTACGGCTGAGCCACCGAGGAAGCCCACATGTATACATATAGCCCCTGTGCTTTTTAATTTCTTTCCCATTTAGGTCACCTCAAAACACTGAGTAAAGTTCCCTGTGCTATACTCTAGTAGGTTCTTACTAATTATCTATCTTATACATAGTATCAATAATGTATATATGCCAATCTTAACCACCCAACGCATCCAACGCTTTCTTTTTCCGCTTGGTGTCATATGTTTGTTCTGTATTTTTGTGTCTGTTTCTACTTTGCAAACAGGTTCATTTGTATGGACTTAATTTTATGTTTCATATTTCCATAAGTTGTCATATACTTGACATGTAAAACAGTGGCCAGTCTTTTGTGCCTGAATTCGTGCCGGAGGGTTAAAGGGCCATGCGAATCCTGGGTATCTGCAGTAGAAGGAAGGCTGGGAGACAAGCTAGTTTCATGAAGAGAGTTGAGGCCACCTGTCTGGGGCTGACTGGAATCGTCTGTTTCAGTCCTTCTCCTCTGAAATATTTAATCTGCCCTTACATATCTGTCACCAGCTACTCAGCACTCTTGTGCTGGCTTCTCCTCTACACCAAATACACAAACAGTTGCTTGCTAAGGACTCTGATCTCTGCAATATAATGTTTGATTTGGCTGAGAAAAATTAAAGAATCCAGGATAATGGGTTTTATAAAGGGGAGCAGGAAGTAAAAAAGGTCACTGGAAACCAAGACGCATCATATCTTTCCCCATGCTTATGGAGATTTGAGGTTTTAATCCAGAATAACTTGTTACAAATGATTTGGGGACCACACGTAGCCCAGGTATGGTGGGAGAGAAGAGAAGGGCAGCCCCCACTGCTCTGCAGAGCCTGTACCTCAGGGACAGAGGTCACCACCACTGCCCTTTTGAGTCGAGACTGTGATGGTGATGTAACCCCACTTTCTCGAGACTGGGCAGTAGATACGTAGGGATTAGAGGATAAAGGGTGGGGGAATAAGAGGAACTTCTTATTTATGAAAATGTGTTTGGCCACACATGAACAAAAACAAATGGATACTATGTTTTAAACAAAAGTACAGAAACCACCTTTAGGCACTCAGACAGGTAAAAAGGAATCAAGAGGGGGAAAAAAGACAGAACACTAACTATTGAGGACTGTCTTCTGTCTGCACCCACAGTGAGCATTTGTTTATTTGAGTGCATGAAACCCTTTGAACTTGTTGATGTTTTTATAAAACTCGTGCTAAGATTTGATGGCACATTTTAGTGTCAGAGTAAATTCTGAGAAATAGAATTTTTAAATATAAATTTATTTATTTTAGTTGGAGGTTCATTACTTTATAATATTATATTGGTTTTTCCATACATCAACATGAATCTGCCACAGGTAGTAGAACTTTTTATGATTTGAGTTGTACAGGGGAGTTTACTTTTTGAAGAATTCTGTCTAGAACCTTACATGTAAGTCATTTATTTTTACATGTTAAAAATCTGTTGCTTTTTACTTGGTCTGAATTAGGACCAATCATTCATGAATGCACAGAGATGGATGAAATTGATTTTACATCAGTGAGCCTAATTGCAGGAATGTAAATTAAATATAAGCTGTCATCCTATAGCATTGCCTCAAGAAAACCAGGTCCTTAAGAAATAGTCTGTGATTGTGGTGTATCTTCTGGTGAATAAACAAGCTACTGCTGCTTAAATACACCTTTACAATATACCGACAATGAAGCTCTTACAAATAAAACAGCCACTCTCAGAAAAGCTAAGGTATCCTAAAAGTCAGTGTCCTCTCTGCATCCTCACATGCAGCAAACACAGCAATAGTTTGCTGGTGATCTTAGCTTGTGTGTTTTGAGCAATTATGTTATGCCAAGAAGTTTACAGTGGTTATCTGGTGGAATCCTCTAAACATGTCTGTGATATTAGTATTATTAATGTCACCATGTTGCATATAAGCTAACTTGTATGGATGTCCAAGGTCACAGAGTCCCTTGATGATAGACCTGGAGTTTGAATGCAGATATGTCTAACCCAGTGCCTACACTTTTAACTTTCACCCACCTACTAGGGTGTATGAAATATCTAGACCATCTCCTGGCTTTTGCTGAATAGTAATAATAAATGTTTTATCTATAACCCCTTTATTTTTTCTGTGCATATCACCTACACTTATCAAAATATGAGTCCTGACAAATGGGCAAAAAGATTCATTGACCACAGGCATGAGTCACTGAAACAAATCTCTAGGCTGTCTTGACTCTGTGGTCATGCCTGCGTTTCAGACCGTGTCTTAGTCTGTTCAAGTTGCTATAACAAAATACCACAGACTGGGCAGCCTATCAACATCAGAATCTTTTTCTCATAGTGTTGGAGTCTGGAAAGTCCAACATCAAGAGCCAACATAGTTGGGTGAAGGTCATTTCCTTGGTTCATAGCTAATGACCTCTTCCTGTGTCCTCGTTTGGTGAAAGGAGTTGGATAACTCTCTGTAGCCTCTTTTCTTAGACACTAATCTCATTCATGAAAGTTCCACCTCATAATAAAAGTGCTTTCCCAAAGCCCCATCTGCTAATACCATATCTTGAGAGTTAGGATTTGAACATAAGAATTTCAGCAAGACACAAGAATTCAGACCACAGCACTCCTTCACAGCCTAAATGTGTGCTTGTAACAAATCTAGCAATCTAGAATTATATCCAATATGATGTTCTACCCTTTCTTCATTCCAATTGGAATACATGTAACTCACACTTTCTTACCAATGTAAACTAGGGTGCTTTCTCTGTGGGCTTCCCTGGTAGCTCAGTTGTAAAGAATCCACCCGCCAATGCACAAGACTTGGGTTTGATCCCAGGTGAAGGAAGATCCCCTAGAGGAGGGCATGGCAACCCACTCCAATAATTTTGCCTGGAGAAGTCTAAGGACAGAAGAATCTGGAGGGCTGTAGTCCATGGGGTCACAAACAGCCAGACACAACTTAGTGACTAAACAACAACAACATATTCTCTTTAGCCTGGAACATTCACACTGCTTTCTGACATTTCAGAATTTCAGAATCAAACAGCTCTGTACTTTCTAATGGAAAGCACATTAAAAGTATTCAGTTTAAATAGTTTAAAGATAATGCTGACTTCTAGATGGCTTACCAAGCTCTTTGAGGGACAGGGAAATGCCAAAAAAATCCTTTGTGCTCTGGTCCCCTTCCCCAAGTTTGATTAGATAAAAGCAGAGACAGTTGGCCTTTCAGTTACTATTCCCACCATAGCCACCTGAGATACTCTTCAAACGCTCCTCTGTTCTAAAATAGCAGTGTTTCTGCTAACCAATAATTCATTCTAATGACATGAACGAAATACTGAACAACTGTCTTTAGGATCCAAGAGGAATTACTAGATAAGGCTTAACCAATTCTAATTTATTTTCCTAAAGGTCACAAGGTTCATCAACCAATAGTTAAATAAAGCTGCCAATGTGGTTCTATGGCAGTGACAAAAAGCATGGCGATTTGGGAAGTAGGTAAA
The DNA here is from genome assembly GCA_006408675.1 of Madoqua kirkii. Classification (NCBI taxonomy): domain Eukaryota; kingdom Metazoa; phylum Chordata; class Mammalia; order Artiodactyla; family Bovidae; genus Madoqua; species Madoqua kirkii. The sequence continues at coordinate 7,067 of SJYC01103487.1, forward strand.
ATCAGTGTTTCTGGATGGCCCATGTATGGGAGATAAGATGGAAGAAGATGCAAGAAAAAGGCAGATCATGAAGGGCCCTATGTACCAAGATTTTGGATTTTAATATTCAAAATAAATTTACAGAGACTTTTTCAATTGGAGAAAAAAATAAATAAATTTGCAGAGTATTAGTTCTGTTCCTGGGAGTCGTTTGAAACAAGGAATACACAAGAGTTACCATGATGGGAATAATTTCAGAACTCTGGAATTTAGTGTCCCACAGACAAAGTACATGATAATTCCCAAAGGGGAGGGGAGGCATTTGAAGAGTATCACATAGGTAAGTTACAGTATCAGTTTTACTTTAATTTCTCAAAAATCAGCTCTCCAAGCCTATTTTTCCCCACCTCGGAAGGAGAAGTGAAGATACATGAAAAGCTTCTTACAGAATTCCTGGATGTTTGAGAGCTGAATCAAAACTCATCTCTCCCTGTACCCCCTGTGACACACAAACAGGAGGTGGCTGGTGGCAGTGACCCGGGGGAAGTGTTGGCATCCATTCCCCAGGCTCTTCCAGGCTCAGCTGGGTCAGCCTCCCAGTGGGAGCCGTGAAGTCCCGGGCTCTTTAGAAACAAATGCAACAGAACCTACAAAATATTTGCCTATAAAACACAGTGGCCACAAGTCTGTTCATTTGTCTGTGCTTCCATTTCTGTCTTGAAAGCAGATTCATCAGTACCATCTTTCTATATTCCATTTATATGTGTTAATATATTTGTTTTTCTCTTTCTGACTTACTTCACTCTGTATAATAGTAGAGGGAGGGGGGATGGAACAAATTAGGAGAGTAGCATTGAAACATAGACATTAACATGTGTAAAACAGATAGCTGGCAGAAATTTGCTATGTGACGCAGGAAGCTCAAATCCAGGCTCTGTGACAATGCAGAGGGGTGTGATGGGGTGAGAAGCTGAGGGGAAAGTTCAAGAGAAACGAGATGTATGTGTACCTATGGCTGATTCATGTTGATGTATGATAGAAATAAACACAATATTGTAAAGCAATTATCCTCCAATCAAAAACAAATCATTTTGTTAAAAAAGCAAAAACAAAATAAAGTGACTTTCCCAGATTTTAAACTTTTTCCAATAATACTGACATATGATGACTTTTTGGAACTGCTCTTAAAACACAAGATAAAATGAAAATAATTATTTTAAGATCGTGTATTATTCCAGTGGTCTCAAGATGCAGTCTCTAGAAAAGTAACATCAGTATCACTTAGACACTTGTTAGAAATGCATTTTTAGGTCTTCTCCCAGACCTACTGATCAGAACCTCTAAGGGTGATACCACCTAAGCTTTCCATGTGATTCTGATGATGCCTGTCTTAGGATCACATTTTGAGATGCCTCTCTCATGTCTAACTCATTTTGGACCTCATGGACTGTAGCCCACCAGTTTCTTCTGTCTATGGGATTTTCCAGGCATGAATACTGGAGTGGGTTGCCATTTCCTACTCCAGGAGATCTTCCTGACCCAGGGATCGAACCTGTGTCTCCTGTGTCTCCTGCACTGGCAGGCAGATTCTTTACTACTGAGCCACCTGGGAAGCCTACACTGTTATCTGACCAAATTAATATTATTCAGTTTAATCACTTTTTCATCATATTCACTAACCATCCTTAAGAGACTGGATAGCTTCCAGCAAGTCACCCTCAGGAGATGAGGAGATGAAATGCCCTCATCACAGACGTTTTCCCAGGAGCTATGCTGCTGGACGTTAAGGTAACTAATAAGGCAACAACAGAAAAGAGCAAGAAACAGCATAAAATTCTGTAGCAAGTTTACTGAAGAGGAGACACTTCTTTGAATAGATACTCGATCTGTCTAACAACAAGATTATGGAGAAATCGGTGGCCTTGTAATTCAGATTTAATAGAACTGAAGTCATAGTTCTCTCTTCTGACTTATTTTCTGTCATCTCTCCATGGTAGGTGTCCTAATCAAGCCCCTAACTGGAGCACATATGCAGCAGAGTTGTTCAGTCTTGCACTTCGGTGGTGGGTTTAAGGACACTCCTTCACTCCCAATACTTTATCAGTTTACCTCCTTAATAACGTTGCCAGTCACAGAACGTGATAGAAACACATTCATTCAGTGCTTCAGTAGTTGCTGGGTGGTTTCTATCTTCCAGAGCTCATGGCACCTCCAGCCGGAAGTAGTACAGGTTGACATGGTTATAACTTCAAGCAAGGGGTGCCAGGTCTTGTGGGCTTTAATTTGCCAATCTATTACAATGCTCTTTTACTAGTAAAGAAACTCACAAGTATTTTTTTTTCTTTTTACTACCCAGTATAAAATTTATATTTTCTCTGTAGAAAGTGAATTTAAAAAATTTCTTTAAATATAGTTGATTTACAATGCTGTGTTAGTTTCAGTGTACAACAGAGTGATTCAGTTATACATAAATAAATATATATATATATTATTTTTTCACATTCCCTTCCCTTATGGTTATCAAAAGATATTGAATATAGTGCCTTGTGCTGTGCAGTAGATCCTTGTTGGTTATCTGATTTATATACATTAGTATGTATATTTTAATCCCAAACCCCTAATTTATCCCTCCCCCCTCCTCCCCTTTGGTAACCATGTTTATTTTCTATGTCTCTGAGTCTATTTCCTTTGTGTACACCATAAGTGATATCATCTGACATTTGTCTGGCTTACTTCACTTTGTATGATAATATATAGGCCCACCCACCTGTGTTGATGTAAATGCCATTGTTTCTTTCTTTTTGTGGCTGAATAACAATCCATTGCACATATGCATTATATCTTCTTTAATCATTCAGCTGTTGATGGATACTTAGGTTGCTCTGTATCTTGGCTATTGTAAATAGTGCTCCTGTGAATATTGGGATGCATGTATTTCTTTAAATTGTGTTTTCCTCTAGAAACTCATAGGCATTTGCTATTTGTAAAATGGCAATTTTTTTAAAGAAGTGACTGATTTATTTTGAAATCCATCTTTAGGTACATTGCTCCTTCTTTCAGACACACAAATTCAAGAGAATAGAAAGACAGTTTTGGTTTTACTAAATGAGTGAATTCATAGCAACATCAGATAGTCAAAGGGATTTCTGTTTTAACACAAGTGGTTAAAATTTTAAATAGCTTTAAAGTTCTTGTTCTATTGATTTATATTCAGACCAAAAAAAACAAAAAACAAAAACAAAAAAACCCTACTCTTTAAGCCAGGGAAGAACTAACATGTAGACAGAGACAGATAATACAGATATCGTAGCTGCTGTGTCAGCAGTTTTCAATACTCAGCTCAACAGACAAAGAGATTCTCTCCTGACATCTGTGTTTACGTACAGCAAGCGAAACAATCCCACTGACCAGTATGAACAGTACATACATTTCTTGTCACTTATTACCAAGTGGATTATTGCCACCCTCAGAGAAATGCAAATCCTTTTTCTTTAATGGAACGAAAGTCTGGACACACTTAATAAACACCTTTTGAAATGAAGAAGTGATGTACTTTATAGCATGTCTTTTAGAGACTCCATTTTAATTATTTCTTTTTAAATGCTGTACACTCTGGTGTCTTGATGCCAAGGGAGACATTCACTGTGACCTCTCACTTACCCTTCGTTAAATTCTAGTAGATTGCAGAGAGAATGTGTTTGCTCTGTGGGAGGAATGGGAAGAATGTGCAAGATGCAGATTTAATTGGTAAAAGAGAATCAGACCTCTGTTCTCCTCCTTCCAACAATCAGCGTGTTTTCTCATTAGGATAATCAGGGTCCTCTCTCACATCAGACATGCTTCATTGCTAGCAAAATCCACCCTGCCTCTTCTATTTTCTCTCATCCTACAAATGAAAAAAAAACTAAGTTGCTAAGATAATAGGATGACATCGTCAAAACAGTTCAGGGCAAGTCTCTCCGCTATCAGGCCTGAGACAGATTGTTCCTGAACTGTTCCTTCCCACTCTAGGAAAATGCAGAAGGCCATAGTTATTCCATGGGGAGACACTAAGTTACTAACTGGAATACCCCGGGTTTTATGCCAAGCCCACCCGCATTTATACATATTTGATAACATATATATTCGATAATATTTCCCTAGTGGCTCAGTGGTAAAGAATCTGCCTGCCAAGCAGGAGACCTCAGTTTGATTCTTGGGTCAGGAAGATTCCCTGGGGAAAGAAATGGCAACCCACTCCAGTATTCTTGCCTATATCCATGGAAAGAAGAGCCTGGCTACAGTCTATGGGGTCTCAAGAGTCAGGCATAACTTAGTGACTAAACAGCAACAGTATCTTTGATAACACATATATTTAAAAGAAATCATTGGCTACCATAGTCAGATGACCTGGAGGAATCTGGTTATCTTTAGATACTGACCAGCGAGAAACTCCCTAGGGTTAATTTTACCTTAAAATGTCAGTCAGAGAGTATTGAGTATCTGGGTCCATATATTTAAAAAGAATCTGAGCTCCATTAAGCTAGCAGAAATGAAAAACATTTTGATTGGGATGTCTGTCCTCAATGAGAAAAGGGGAGGGTGGTCTTGGGCCAAGGGTTATCATTCATTTTAGGAAGAGAGGACCATGATGAAAGTGAAAGAGGAGAGTGAAAACATTGGCTTAAAGCTCAACATTCAGAAAACAAAGATCATGGTATCTGGTCCCATCACTTCATGGGAAATAGATGAGGAAACAGTGGAAACAGTGTCAGACTTTATTTTCTTGGGCTCCAAAATCACTGCAGATGGTGACTGCAGCCATGAAATTAAAAAATGCTTACTCCTTGGAAGAAAAGTTATGACCAACCTAGATAGCATATTCAAAAGCAGAGACATTACTTTGCCAACAAAGGTTCGTCTAGTCAAGGTTATGGTTTTCCCAGTGGCCATGAATGGATGTGAGAATTGGACTGTGAAGAAAGCTGAGAGCCGAAGAATTGATGTTTTTGAACTGTGGTGTTGGAGAAGACTCTTGAGAGTCCCTTGGACTGCAAAGGGATCCATCCAGTCCATTCTGAAGGAGATCAGCCCTGGGATTTCTTTGGAGGGAATGATGCTAAAGCTGAAACTCCAGTACTTTGGCCACCTCATGAGAAGAGTTGACTCATTAGAAAAGACTCTGATGCTGGGAGGGATTGGGGGCAGGAGGAGAAGGGGACGACAGAGGATGAGATGGCTGGATTGCATCACCGACTTGATGGACGTGAGTTTGAGTGAACTCAGGGAGTTGGTGATGGACAGGGAGGCCTGGTGTGCTGTGGTTCATGGGGTCGCAGAGAGTCGGACATGACTGAGCGGCTGCACTGAACTGAACTGAACGGAACCATTACCCAAGTGCCACTCAAATATCTGATGAACATCTCAAACTCATCTGGCCCACCAATGAAGTTCTCATCTCCCAGCTTCCCAGCCGCCTCTGTCTCCCACAGTTTTCCCTATACCAACTGGAGACAGCCTCATCGTTCCAACTGCTCAGGCCCAAGACCTGAGAAGCATCTCTGACCCCTCTTTTCTTTCTGCCTCCTTTCATCCAGCCTCTCAGGATATCCAGTTGACTCAACCTTCAAAATAAAGCCACAGTCCATTGATATCACTCGGTAGTAGACACCACCATTTATTCTTGGAAACCTAGGAAATCTGTCCATCCCCACATCCACATACAGTCTATTTGCAATGCAAAAGTCATATTTTTAAAAACTGAAGTCGGATTATATCTCTTTAGCCTTCTGCCTATGGGAAACTTTGCAGTAGCCATTTCCTCATTTGGATACCTGTCCTGCTTTAGGAACATGCCGGGAAATGCCCTTTGTTCCCTCAAGTCTTTTTCAAACTTCACTTTCTTATCAAGCTTACTCTGGCCTCATGCTGATTGTCCTCAGCACTCCTAATCCTCTTTAATTTGATCTAGACTTCAATAGTATTTGTATATTAACATACCATATCATTTACTTGTACATTATGGTTTGACTTATTTGTTGCCTTTCTTCTTTCACTAGATTATATATTTCATATCGACAGTGATTTGGGAATGTTTTGTTTGCTAATGGATCCCAAGAACCTATAATAGTGCCTAGCATATATTAGGCTTTTAATAAACATCACCAAATGAAGGAATAAATCATGTTTACTTGTGAATGTGGAGGATTATATTCAAGTGTTATTATGGATATTAAAGCTTCAAAAATAAAATATCAAATATACAGACACATAATACAAAATCTAGATTTTCATGATATTGATTTTTTAGTTTATGAAACTATGCATGGAGAGATGAAACCATAATAGACTCATGTGGAATGATCTGCATAAGTACTTTAAATGGAAAGAAAAAACTTGAAGAGATTACATTAAACCCTTGAATTTCTACAGCTAAGATGAATTCTTCTCCTCATTAGGAGTTTATTAAATGATGAGTCAATTTCCTTTTTTTTCCTGTAATATTTTCTCTCAAATTTTTGTTATGGCATATGTTTTTAATTCACAGTAATAATAATATAGTTATTAAATTAAATGAGTGCATTTAGCATAATTATCTTAAGCAGATGAAAACTGTATTTGCAGCCACTTGTTTTCAGACTGCATTCTTTATTCAATTTCTTCTTGATGATCAAATTCCCCTTTGTTGTGAGCGAAAGCTCTTGTTCTATCCATCTTCTGGCTCAATAGACGTTGCCAGCTACTCCAAAAGCCATTATAAAAGAAAGAATGTCATTTAAAAGTAGCTGAATTGTATTGTGTTAGATGATTAAGGTGTTTTTTAGAACACACCCTGCAAACAGTTTTTCTAAGTGAAGTCGCTCAGTCGTGTCCGACTCTTTGCGACTCCATGGACTGTAGCCTATCAAGCTCCTCCATCCATGGAATTTTCCAGGCAAGAGTGCTGGAGTGGATTGCCGTTTCCTTTTCCAGGGGATCTTCCCGACCCAGGAATCGAACCCGAGTCTCCCACATTGCAGGCAGATGCTTTACCGTATGAGCCACCAGGGAACATGCTATTTTCATGGAATGTGCCAAAAACTGATGCAATTAAGCGTAACAAGCAGGGAAGTGAACTGTCGGAAGAACTTTGAAATACACTGGAAAAGCTGTCAGTTCAGTTCAGTCAGTTCAGTCGCTCAGTCGTGTCCGACTCTCTGCGACCCCATGAATCGCAGCACACCAGGCCTCCCTGTCCATCACCAACTCCTGGAGTTCACTCAGACTCTCGTCCATCGAGTCAGTGATGCCATCCAGCCATCTTATCCTCGGTCGTCCCCTTCTCCTCCTGCCCCTAATCCCTCCCAGCATCAGACTCTTTTCCAATGAATCAGCTCTTCACATGAGGTGGCCAAAGTACTGGAGTTTCAGCTTTAGCATCATTCCTTCCAAAGAAATCCCAGGGTTGATCTTCAGAATGGACTGGATGGATCCCTTTGTAGTCCAAGGGACTCGCAAGAGTCTTCTCCAACACCACAGTTCAAAGGAAAAGCTGTAGCAAGGATAAATTCCCAAGGGAGGCAACACCTTTTAAAGGAAAGACACTTTCTCCAGGGAAAAAGGAAGGTGTAGCCTCAGAGAAGGCAATGGCACCCCACTCCAGTACTCTTGCCTGCAAAATCCCATGGACGGAGGAGCCTGGTAGGTTGCATGGGGTCGCTAAGGAGCCCTGGCTGCATGGGAGCCCTGGTAGTCCGTGGGGTCGCTAAGAGTCGGACACGACTGAGAGACTTCTTTCACTTTTCACTTTCATGCATTGGAAAAGGAAATGACAACCCACTCCAATGTTCTTGCCTGGAGAATCTCAGGGATGGCGGAGCCTGGTGGGCTGCCATCTCTGGGGTCGCACAGGGTCGGACACGACTGAAACGACTTAGCAGCAGTAGCAGCAGCAGCCTCCGTTGTCTTCGGCGAGCGCCCTCTTGTGACGGGAGGCGCGAATGACCACGTGGACGTGGTTTTGGAGGATGGGAACTTGCTCCAGGTTCAGCAGCAATGAGCTTAGTTCAGTCGCTCAGTCTTGTCATTCTCCTTGCGACACCTTGGACTGAAGCATGCCAGGCTTCCCTGTAAATCACCAACTCCCGGAGCCTACTCAAACTCATGTCCATCGCCTCAGTGACGCCATCAAACCATCTCATCCTCTGTTTTCCCCTTCTCATCCAGCCTTCAACTTTTCCCAGCATCAGAGTCTTTTCCAGTGAGTCAGTTCTTCGCATCGGGTGGCCAAAGTACTGGAGTTTCAGCTTTAGCATCAGTCTTTCCAATGAATATTCAGGACTGAATTCCTTTAGGATGGACTGGTTGAATGTCTTTCCAGTCCCAAAGACCCTCAAGAGTATTCTCCAACACCATAGTTCAAAAGCATCAATTCTTCTGTGCTCAGCTTTTTTGTAGTTCAATTCTCACATGCATACATGACTACTGAAAAACATAGATTTGACTAGACAAACCTTTGCTGACAAAGTAGTGTCTCTGCTTTTTAATATGCTGTCTAGGTTGGTCATAGCTTTTCTTCCCAGGAGCAATTGTCTTTTAATTTCATGGCTGCAGTCAACATCTGCAGTGATTTTGGAGCCCCCACCCCCCAAAATAAAGCAATAACTGCTCCTAATTGGGCATAAGTTAGTAAAAAATCTGCTTGCAATGCAGGAGATCCAGGTTTGATTCCTGGGTCAGGAAGATCCTCTGGAGAAGAAAATGGCAACCCATTCCAGTATTCTTCCCTGGAGAATCCCATGGACAGAGGAGCCTGGCAGGTTACAGTCCTTGGGGTCGCTAGAGTCAGACACAACTTAGCGACTAAACCACCACCACCACCACCACCCACCTCCCTAGGGTAATCTTCATGCAAGAAAGCTTCATTTACATAATCAGTAAATTTTAATCTCAACTTTTAAAAATAATGTGTATCTATTCCACAGTCAATTGCAGTGGCTTTTAAGAGAACAGGGTCTGGATGCAGGCTTCTTCCACAGATATTAGTCATTTGAAGTGAGGTTCAGAATCACACCTCTCTCAGAGAATGCTGTGAGGATTGAATGTGAAGCGCCCAGCACAGTGCTTAACGAATTCTTGCTATTAATATTTTCTCACTCTTACATCCAGCTTTCCTTGAAAACCCTCTGAACTGGTGCCTAACTCATCAAAAGGATGGAAAGTTTCAGAGTCACTGAAATTTGTGGAAAACAGCCTTCTGATACAGAATCAAAAATGTATTTACTTTGTGGATAAAATCCACTAAAATTTTCTGTAAATAAATCTTTTCTGGGTCAGGAAAAGTTACTGGAACCCTAAAGACTAGGAAAATCTGTAGCATCAGCCAGTGTTATCTGAAAGCTGTGCATCAGAGCACAGGGAGGTATACTGGTCTTTTATCTCACCTAAATTTATTAGGCACTAAAAAGTTATAACTAAGTATCTAGGCCCATTTAGCCATTGCCTTTGCTTTACTTTAAGATTAGACTAATTAACTGATTTAAATACAAGTCAAGTATGCTGCTTTGTTGGATGAACTAATAAAAATCCATCTGGACTCAAGGCATGATAAAAAAATGAAAGATACATATCAATATTGGAATGAGCACCTAGGTGCCAGAAGATTAATATCTTTCAACTCCTGACATATCAGACTGTTCACATTGCTAGTGTCTTTTTTTATAATTCCTTAAAACTTTAAACATGTTTAATAGTTGAGAATAATATATATGATGGAATGAGATAATCCAAATGCTCATTTTTACTTTGTAGCCAAATATCCTGCTATGTTAAATTCACCAAACATTTACAGCAGAATACCATGCACTAAGCTGTATGCTAAAGGGACAATGGGAGCCCAGAAATGATTAGGAGATGGTCCCTGCCTTCAGGGAGATGAGAGAAGCATGCAAAGAGATCATTAACATTGCAAGTGGCATATGCAAAGAAATATTTGCAGGATGTATAAGCTGTGCAACGGTTGTGTGAGAAACACACATTTGGGCAGAAAGTGATTCATGAGATGAACAAAACAGTTTTAAAAAGATAAAGGGAAAAGAGCTTTCTAGGAATTGAGACTAGCACTTGGGGAAGGACAGGTGCATTCAGAGGTCCTGTATGTTCTGTTTAGCTGTGACATAGCTTGGTGTTCTTGCCATTATTGTACCTTTGGATGTTGGCTTATTGAAAGCATTCTTTTGATTGTTAATTCTGGCATTTTCCCAGAGTATCACTTCCTTTAGTCCTGTTATTTTATCCCCAAAGAGCCTACCCCAAATAAAGCATAAACAGATTCTAGTGTTCACCCTAAAACTGTCCACAACAAAACACATCACTATTGCACAGTATTCCCACAAGTCTTTTTCTGAAGCTTTGAATTCAAACAGTCATTTTATTCTGTTTCTCTTTTTTTTAATGAGCTGTTTTCCTTCCATAACTCCTATCTTACATCTATGTTGAATTCTACATTGAATTAATCCTGCTTAATACTGAACAAATTCAGTGGTTGTGGGCAAACGTGTAGGGTATTCTAGATGGGGAAAGCAGTTTGCCATTCTTTTCTCTATAAATTAATCTTCTCATCTTCAAGGAAACTCCATAGGACCTGAACTTCAGTAGTGTAGAAAGGGAATTTTTTAAAAACATAAATAAATAAAGGAAAAGAGGGAATGAGGGAAGGAAGAAGGAAAGTAAGATAGGCTAATATGAAGTTTGGGCCCCACAGAGAGGTCTTTTTCAAGGAGAATTGTGAAATAGGGGAATGTTAGCACTTTAGATACCCTAAATAATTGGGTGGAGAAAGGAACTGCTCCTGCTAGTCCTCAGAACATCACTTGACCCTGGTACTACAAATACGAGAGTAAATGTAGTGTAGTTGTGTACCCTGAAAATTTTACAACTTTAGGAGAATACAGAGTTAATACTCTGGTTGAGAAGATCAACAGTCTTAAGAATGTCGAAAGTTGCAAGGGTGATAAATATTCTTGAAATGCCTCGCAATAAATATAGATTGGAAGCAACCAAGATATCCTTCTCAAGACGAATGGATAAGCTGTGGTACCTCCAGACTATGGAATATTGTGTTAGTCACTCAGTTGTGTTCAACTCTTTGCAACCCCGTTGACTGGACCTCTGTCCATGGAATTCCCCAGGCAAGAATACTGGAGGAGGTTGCCATGCCGCAGTGGAATATTATTTAGTGCTAAAAGGAAATGGGCTATTGAGTCCCGAAAAGGCATGTAGAAATCTTAAATGCATATAATCAAGTGAAAGTAGCCAATCTGAAAAGCACTCTTGTATAAGTCCAACTATATGACATTCTGGAAAAGGCCAGATTAGAGACAGTAAAAGGATCACTGCTTGTGGGGGAGTAAGGGTGGATATGAACAGGTGAAACACAAAGAATGTTCAAGAGAGTGAAGCATTCTCTATGGTATTACAGTGATAAATGTATGTCATTATACTTTTTTCCAAACCTATAGAATGTACAGCACCAAGAGTGAACCCTAAGGAAAGCTGTGGACTTTGGGTGGTTATGATGCTCCAGTGCAGGTTAATCCTTGATAAATTACCACTCTGGTGAATGATGTTGATATTTGGGAAGGCCATGCATGTGTGCAGACAACAGGTAAATGGGAAATCTCTGTTCTTTTCAGTTTGTTATAAACCTAATACTGCTTTAAAAAATATCACATCTTAAAAAGATAGACTAGAGTTGGCAAATAAAGGGGAACAGTTTACAAGAACACATGAATACTTTGCTCCCAGTCATACAGACAGTAAATAGCAGAGCTCAGTTGGAAACTGGTCTATCTTAGCTCATAAGCTCTGCTTATTTTCATAACTGAATGGAGACACAGTTCTTGCATAGTCCAAAAAATGAGGCCTCCAATCCCCAAAGCTATAGGGAAGAGAAGATTCTCAATTTTTCTCAAGGCCCCCAAATTAAGTATGCCACATTTAGCAAATAAAAATAAGATGTCCAGTTAAATTTGAAAAGACCCTGATGCTGGGAAAGATTAAAGGCTAGAGGAGAAGAGGACAACAGAGGCTGAGGTGGTTAGATAGTATCATCAACTCAATCGACATGGATTTGAGCAAACTCTGGTAGATAGTTGAGGACAGACAGACAGAGCTGGAGTGAGGTCACAAATAGTCAGACACAAGTCAGTGACTAAATAACAAGTTAAATTTGAATTTCAGATAAGAAGCAAATTTTTTTTTAGTTTAAATAGGTACCATATATTTTGCACTGAATATTTATTTGTCATTTATCTGAGATGCAAATTGAACTCAGTGTCCTGTATTTTATCTAGCAAACCATATTCAACACAATATATTGTGGCACTCTCAGTATTGACTTGTACTAAACAAATTTAAAAAATGAAGAAAACTAAGTATTCTAGTGCATACGATCATTTCCTCAAAGCATTAGAGATAAACTACATGCTCTACACTGTTTTCACTGAAGCAGCCAGTAAACATGCTCAGAATTTTCTCTGAATTGTTGAGATCTACAAAACAGAGCAAATACTGACAAAACTCCTTCCGAGAAGCTTTAGTCATCCTGTGTGCCTCACTGTGAGCTATTCCGGTGACTCTCTAGCATGTGATTCACTCTGGAACCAAAAACAAGAGAAATAATTGGTGTTTACTGAGACTAGTGTTTGTCAACTCATACCTAGCTACCATCATTGTTTTTCCCACACTGAAACCCAGCTTCTTCTTAGCAAACTGGACAAAAGATGAAGTCATTCCATCTAACCAGCACTATAGCAACAGGGAAACCTTATGCTTTCGGAATGTAAAATTACTAAGTTTGACATGTAATTAAGAAACTGGGGTTCACACTGACTTCCTAAAATGTATAAGTCCAACTATATGACATTCTGGAAAAGGCCAGATTAGAGACAGTAAAAGGATCACTGCTTGTGGGGGAGTAAGGGTGGATATGAACAGGTGAAACACAAAGAATGTTCAAGAGAGTGAAGCATTCTCTATGGTATTACAGTGATAAATGTATGTCATTATACTTTTTTCCAAACCTATAGAATGTACAGCACCAAGAGTGAACCCTAAGGAAAGCTGTGGACTTTGGGTGGTTATGATGCTCCAGTGCAGGTTAATCCTTGATAAATTACCACTCTGGTGAATGATGTTGATATTTGGGAAGGCCATGCATGTGTGCAGACAACAGGTAAATGGGAAATCTCTGTTCTTTTCAGTTTGTTATAAACCTAATACTGCTTTAAAAAATATCACATCTTAAAAAGATAGACTAGAGTTGGCAAATAAAGGGGAACAGTTTACAAGAACACATGAATACTTTGCTCCCGGTCATACAGACAGTAAATAGCAGAGCTCAGTTGGAAACTGGTCTATCTTAGCTCATAAGCTCTGCTTATTTTCATAACTGAATGGAGACACAGTTCTTGCATAGTCCAAAAAATGAGGCCTCCAATCCCCAAAGCTATAGGGAAGAGAAGATTCTCAATTTTTCTCAAGGCCCCCAAATTAAGTATGCCACATTTAGCAAATAAAAATAAGATGTCCAGTTAAATTTGAAAGACCCTGATGCTGGGAAAGATTGAAGGCTAGAGGAGAAGAGGACAACAGAGGCTGAGGTGGTTAGATAGTATCATCAACTCAATCGACATGGATTTGAGCAAACTCTGGTAGATAGTTGAGGACAGACAGACAGAGCTGGAGTGAGGTCACAAATAGTCAGACACAAGTCAGTGACTAAATAACAAGTTAAATTTGAATTTCAGATAAGAAGCAAATTTTTTTTTAGTTTAAATAGGTACCATATATTTTGCACTGAATATTTATTTGTCATTTATCTGAGATGCAAATTGAACTCAGTGTCCTGTATTTTATCTAGCAAACCATATTCAACACAATATATTGTGGCACTCTCAGTATTGACTTGTACTAAACAAATTTAAAAAATGAAGAAAACTAAGTATTCTAGTGCATACGATCATTTCCTCAAAGCATTAGAGATAAACTACATGCTCTACATTGTTTTCACTGAAGCAGCCAGTAAACATGCTCAGAATTTTCTCTGAATTGTTGAGATCTACAAAACAGAGCAAATACTGACAAAACTCCTTCCGAGAAGCTTTAGTCATCCTGTGTGCCTCACCGTGAGCTATTCCGGTGACTCTCTAGCATGTGATTCATTCTGGAACCAAAAACAAGAGAAATAATTGGTGTTTACTGAGACTAGTGTTTGTCAACTCATACCTAGCTACCATCATTGTTTTTCCCACACTGAAACCCAGCTTCTTCTTAGCAAACTGGACAAAAGATGAAGTCATTCCATCTAACCAGCACTATAGCAACAGGGAAACCTTATGCTTTCGGAATGTAAAATTACTAAGTTTGACATGTAATTAAGAAACTGGGGTTCACACTGACTTCCTAAAATTTAAAACTGTCTGATGTACTCAAAACCCTAATTTAGATCTGATGCAGTCAGCTGCTTTATTTGCCTGCAGTTTTGGGGCCTGAATATACTTTAAGAAGAGTTGAGTCATTCCAGAACCACAGTAACATCTGCCATGAGTGTGAGTTCCCTGAGTTATGATTGTAAACTGCATTTCCTACTTAAATTTGCTTTATGATCATATGCAAGTTCTGTGGCCTCTCTGTACACAGATTATAGGTGTTGAGAGCCTGGTTGGAGGTCAGGCTGTCTGGCTGAACCCTGACTGTGCCATGCCACATGCATATAACCAAAGCAAAATTTGATTCTTCATCAGGATTGTCAGGAGGACTAAAATACACTAGAAGAGTGCTAGGCACACAGTAGTTCTCAACACATGTTATTTATTTTCTTAGCAAAAGTAGTCCTATTATATACACTATTGTACAAAATAAATGTCAGTCATTGGCGTAGCAGCCTATGAAACATTTTTAAATCTTGATGTCCTTGAAGACAAGATGAGAAAACTTGAGAAATCATTCTTAAATAGTGATATATAAAATAATCTATCTAATTATTTGCAAGTGCTATTGATCACTGTTACAAGGCATCTTTAACAGATGTTTCAGATGGCCAAAAAGAAAACAAAAATTCAGCTGTCCCTTTGGGAAATTGGGGTAAAAGTGATAAGGTCAGATTTTCTCATTCACTAAATGCGCTTTTGCTCAGGTCCTCCAGTATCTCATCTCTCTCTAGTATATTATCATCTGTGAGAGCCCAGATTGATGTAGGAGTTATCCAGGAAACTCCTTTAACCTGTGAAAAGAGAAAAGGAAAACTCCAAGAATCATAGTCCCTGGCTCATGTCCAGTGAACAAGTTGGTGGCTATGGTAACCACCTCCTCCCCTCTCCCCGCTCCCCCCACCAAATGACCCTATTGAGTCCCATCTCCCAATGTTCACGCTCATACATAAGCCCCTTCTGTGGTGTGGGCTCAACTTAGCTATTTCCTTCTATGAATTTTGAGAAATCTGAGCATTCTTGGTGGCTCAGATGGTAAAGAGTCTGCCTGCAGTATGAGAGACCTGGGTTCGATTCCTAGGTTGGAAAGATCCCCTGTAGAAGGAAATGGCAACCCACTCCATTACTCTTGCCTGGAAAATCCCATGGATGGAGGAGCCTGGTAGGCTACAGTCCATGGGATTGCAAAGAGTTGGATACGACTGAGAAACTTCCCTCTCTCTCTCTCTCTCTCTCTCTCTCTCTCTCTGAATTTAGTAAATAGGAGTGACGGTGTGTAACTCTGAGATGTAGGTCATAAAAGTCAGTGATTCCTTCCTCAATCTCTCTTACCCTCTCTCTCACTCTCTTTCTATGTATCTCTGTGTCTCTCTGTCTCCCCACATTTGCACTGTTGGAAGCCAGCTTAAGTCATGAACAGCCAAACAGAGACACTCCCTTGGAAAGGAAGTGAAGCCTTCTGCCAACAACAATGCAGGTGAGTTTGGAGACAATCTCCATCCCCAGTCAAGTCTTCATGTGTCCAGTGCCCTGAGCGACAACTGGAACACAGCCTCATGATAGACTGAGTCAGAACCATCCAGCTAATCTTCCAGGACCTGGCCCTTAATTACTTGTTGTTGTTTTAAGCTGCTAATATTTGGGCAAACTTGTTGTGCATCAACAGCTAAATAATAGAGACAGAGCTCTTAAAAGAGCATATTGTTATTGCTGAGCTGATAGCAATTTTATCTGAGTAGAATATAGAATGAGCATCATTTGTTTCTAAATTTTCACAACAGATCTGAGTAATCATATACAGAGAGTTGAAATGATTAGCTTAAATAATGCTATTATTATATCAAAGTGGAAATTATTATTTCAAATGGACTCATTGTTCAACTACAAAGAATTGAAAGTACTATAGCATTCTTTATTTACCAAGAAAGTACTGTGGCTGCAGTTAACATTTCTGGCATTTACTCAGACTCATCTAACCAGGGCAGACCTCAAATCCACCTCTCTTGTTTAAGGTGGATAAACATGTCTTACAATTCCTGCAGGTGATGACAACTCTGGCAAACACAGTATGCACAGGTGGATTGGATCTTTTATATTGTGAAAACAAAGCCAAGAACTGAGGACTTAAAATAGATTATATTTTTCAGACACAACACTATTTACATAGCAATCATTTCAAGTAGATCAGTATTTTAATCTTGGCTTTACACCATGAGGGAAACCTACTAAACAGTGGCTCCCAGGTCATTAAAAATATGTCAGATTTAGGTAAGCATAAAATTGGAGGTAAAGATGAACCCATGATGAATCCAAGAGGCATGATGTCATAACTAGTGAAGAGGTGAACAAAGCCTCCCCCAAATCAATTTTCAGGAAGTCTGAGATACTTCAAGTCATAGTTAAAGGTAGCCGTGCCTTCCTAGAAGGACTCAAAGGACTGAAAATAAATGCATTTGGAAAAAAGATTAACCTAACTTATGGAAGAGAAAGCTTCCTGGGGGAAGAAGGATAGAGGCCAAAGGAGTTAAATGCAGTACAAATACCATTGTTCTCAGGAGAAAGGGGCCTAGGATTATAATATGGAGTCTTCACTCATATTGTCTCCCAGGCATTCCCAACTTGGACCCACTTTTAGATGCCATGAACATTTCATCATAAAATCAGATACATATTTATATACCCAAAGAAAAAGTTTAAAAACAATTACATGTTCTGGTAACAATTGTTTCCTTTGAGGGTGGCCTATTGTGAGATATTTTAACAGTAATATAGGTCATCCTTTTACATGCTTATTTCACACAATTATGAATAGGGAATAAGGTAATTCCCTACTGTATTTCACCAGACTTAGTCTCAAATGGCTTTTGACTATTTCCAAATCAAATCTACCTATGTCCTCAGAAATAAAAATTCTTTCACTGTTGACTTTTTTTAAGCATATAATCTGTACAAATTTCAAAGGAGCAACCAAGTTTCAGAAATGCTTTTTGTCTATGCAGCATTTTATATATGCTATTATATGGAAATGAATAAAAATTAAGAATAAAAAAATTTAAAAGGGACCTAAATAAAACATGAAATAACTGTCTCACCAAAACCTCTGTCAGATATTGGGAGCACTGCCTTGGGATTCATTTAGCATGGTGGAGTACCAAGAACAGAGAGATTTTTTTCTCTCAAAAACTGACCTTTAAACCTTTAAACACTGGATAAAACTATCCAGTGTTTAGAAGGTGCATACAACAGGCCTCCAACCAAAAAAAAAGCCATTTTTTGAAATGAGATGGATGGACATAAACATCAGGGCAACAACTGTAGCTACAAAAACACAGTTCAGTAACTCCTCTCTCACTAGTTCCTTATATCAGTGAATCTCTTTCTGCTTTGCTTGTTTTCTTTCAAGAGTTTTAAGATTTCAAGTTCTTACATTTAAGCCTTAAATTCATTTGGAGTTTATTTTTGTATATGGTATAAGAAAGTGATACAGTTTCGTTCTTTCACATGTAGTTGCCCAGTTTTCCCAACGTGGTTTCCAGAAGATACTTTCTTTTTCCCAATGTATATTTTTGTCTCCTTTGTCCTAGATTAACTGACCATATAAGTATGGATTTATTTCTGGGTTCTCTGTTCTGTTCTACCAATCTGTGTGTCTGTTTTTGTGCCAGTACCTTACTGTCTAAATCACTATAACTTTGTAGTATAGTCTGAAGTTAGGGACCATGATTCCTCCACCTCTGTTCTTCTTTATTTTGAATCTTTTGTGGTCCTGTACAAATTTTGATATTTAGTTCCACTTCTGTAAAAAAAAAAATGCCATTGATATTTTGATGAGGATTACATTGAATTTGTAGATTACTTTGGATAGTATGGACATTTTAACAATATTAACTCTTTCAATCTATGGACACTCTATGTTTTTCCATTTATTTATGTCATCTTAAATTGCTTCTGGGTTTCTCCGGTGGCTGAGCTATAAAAGAATCCACCTGCAACACAAAAGATGTGGGTTTGATTCCTGGGTCAAGAAGATCCTCTGGAATAGGGAATGACAATCCACTCCAGTATTCTTGCCTGGGAAATCCCAGGGCAGAAGAATCTGGTGGGCTGTGGTACATGGAGTTGCAGAGAGTGGAACACAATGAAACCACTGAGCACACAAAAATTTTCTTTAACCAATGTTTTATCATTTTCTGAGCACAGGTTTTCTCTTTGGTTTATTTCTAGATATTTTATTATTTTTGATCAAATTTTAAGCTATATTATTTTCTTCATTTCTCTTTGTGATAATGCTTTATTAATGTATAGAAAAGCAACAGAGTTTTATATACTATTTGTATCTTGCAACTTGCCTGAATTCATTTATTTATTCTAATATTTTTTATGAAATCTTTGAGATTTTCTATATACAGTATTGTCATCAGTGAATACCGACAGCTTAACTTCTTTCTTTCCAATTTGGATACCTTTTATTTATTTATTTGTTCCTAATTACTGTGGCTAGGACTTCCAATACTATTTTTTTTTTCTGTTTTTAATTTATTTTTAATTGGCCATCTGATTTATTAGTAATTTTAAATTCCATGAGCTAAAAATATTTATTTGATAAATAAAGGTAGTGAGAGTGGACATCCTTGTCTTGTTCCTGATCTTAGAGGGAAAGCTTTCATTTCCCTTAGTTGCTTTTAAGGTTCTTTCTTTATCCTTAATTTTCACCATTTTAATCATAACGTGTCTTGGTGTGTTTCTTGGAATTCAACTTATTTGGAACTTTCCGGGTTTCTTGAAGCTGGATGTCTGTTTCCTTCTTCAGAAGAGGAAATTTTTTAGCCATTATTTATTCAAATAATGTGAAGTGAAGGGAAGTGAAGTCGCTCAGTCATGTCTGACTCTATGCGACCCCAAGGACTGTAGCCTACCAGGCTCCTCAGTCCATGGAATTTTCCAGGCAAGAGTACCAGAATGGGTTGCCATTTCCTTCTCTAGGGGATCTTCCCAACCCAGGGATCGAACCCGAGTCTCCCACATTGCAGGCAGACGCTTACTGTCTGAGCCACCAGGGAAGCAGTGCCTAGAGGAGCTATTCCAAGTTCAAGGTCAGAAAGGGCGATGGTGAGGAGACACCCCTTGTCCAAGGTAAGAGAAACCCAAGTAAGACAGTAGGTGTTCCAAGAGGGCATTAGAGGGCAGACACACTGAAACCATAATCACAGAAAACTAGTCAACCTAACCACACTAGGACCATAGCCTTGTCTAACTCAGTGAAACTAAGCCATGCCCATGGGGCCAGCCAAGATGGGCAGGTCATGGTAGAGAGGTCTGACAGAAGGTGTTCCACTAGAGAAGAGAATGGCAAACCACTTTAGTATTCTTGCCTTGAGAACCCCATGAACAGTATGAAAAGGCAAAATGATAGGATACTGAAAGAGGAACTCCCCAGTCGGTAGGTGCCCAATGTGCTACTAGAGATCAGTGGAGAAATAACTCCAGAAAGAATGAAGGGATGGAGCCAAAGCAAAAACAATACCCAGTTGTGGATGTGACTGGTGATAGAAGCAAGGTTTGATGCTATAAAAAGCAATATTGCATAGGAACCTGGAATGTCAGGTCCATGAATCAAGGCAAGTTGGAAGTGGTCAAACAGGAGATGGAAAGAGTGAACATTGACATTCTAGGAATCAGCGAACTAAAATGGACTGGAATGGGTGAATTTAACTCAGATGACCATTATAATTACTACCGAAGGAATCCTTCAGAAGAAATGGAGTAGCCATCATGGTCAACAAAATAGTCCAAAATGCAGGACTTGGATGCAGTCTCAAAAATGACACAATGATCTCTGTACATTTCCAAGGTGAACCATTCAATATCACAGTAATCCAAATCCACGGCCCAATCAGTAACACTGAAGAAGCTGAAGTTGAATGGTTCTATGAAGACCTACAAGACCTTTTAGAACTAACACCCAAAAAAGATATCCTTTTCATTATCAGGGACTGGAACGCAAAAGTAGGAAGGCAAAAAACACCTGGAGTAACAGGCAAATTTGGCCTTGGAGTACAGCATGAAGCAGGGCAAAGGGTAAAAGAGTTCTGCCAAGAGAACACAATGGTCATAGCAAATACCCTCTTTCAACAACACAAAAGAAGACTCTACACATGGACATCACCAGATGGTCAACACTGAAATCAGATTGATTGTATTCTTTGTAACCAAAGGTGGAGAAGCTCTATACAGTCAATAAAAGCAAGACCAGGGCTGACTGTGGCTCAGATCATGAACTCATTGCCAAATTCAGACTCAAATTGAAGAAAGTAGGGAAAACCACTAGACCATTCAGGTATGACTTAAATGAAATCCCTTATGATTATACAGTGGAAGTAAGAATTAGATTTAAGGGCCTAGATCTGATAGAGTTGGACTATGGACTGAGGTTTGTGACACTGTATAGGAGACAGGGATCAAGACCATCTCCATGGAAAAGAAATGCAAAAAAGCAAAATGTCTGTCTGAAGAGGCCTTACAAGTAGCTATGTAAAGAAGAGAGGTGAAAAGCAAAGGAAAAAGGAAAGATATAAGCATCTGAATGCAGAGTTGCAAAGAAAAGCAAGAAGAGATAAGAAAGCATTCCTCAGCGATCAGTGCAAAGAAATAGAGGCAAACAACAGAATGAGAAAGACTAGAGATTTCTTCAAGAAAATTAGAGATACCAAGAGAACATTTCATGCAAAGATGGGCTCGACAAGGACAGAAATAGTATGGGCCTAACAGAAGCAGAAGATATTAAGAAGAGATGGCAAGAATACACAGAAGAACTGTACGAAAAAGATCTTCATGATCCAGATAAGCATGATGGTGTGATCACTAACCTAGAGCCAGACATCCTAGAATGTGAAGTCAAGTGGGCCTTAGAAAGCATCACTATGAACAAAGCTAGTGGAGGTGATGGAATTCTAGTTGAGCTATTTCAAATCCTGAAAGATGATGATGTGAAAATGCTACACTCAATATGCCAGCAAATTTGGAAAACTGAGGAGTGTCCACAGGACTGGAAAAGATCAGTTTTCATTGCAATCTCAAAGAAAGGCAATGTCAAAGAATGCTCAAACTACTGCACAATTGCACTCATCTCACATGCTAATAAGGTAATGCTCAAAATTCTCCAAACCAGACTTCAGCAATACATGAATGGTGAACTTCCAGATGTTCAATCTGGTTTTTCAAAAGGCAGAGGAACCAGAGATCAAATTGCCACCATCCGCTGGATCATGGAAAAAGCAAGAGAGTTCTGGAAAAACATCTATCTCTGCTTTATTGACTATGCCAAAGCCTTTGACTGTGTGAATCACAATTAACTGTGGAAAATTCTGAAAGAGATGGGAGTGCCAGACCACCTGAACGGCCTCTTGAGAAATCTGTATGCAAGTCAGGAAGCAGCAGTTCTAACTGGACATGGAACAACAGATTGGTTCCAAATAGGAAAAGGAGTATGTCAAGGCTGTTTATTGTCATCCTGCTTATTTAACTTAGAGTTAAATCCTGCAGAGTACATCGTGAGAAACACTGGGCTGGAAGAAGCATAAGTTGGAATCAAGCTGGCAGAAAGGGAAGAGGAACTTAAAAGCCTCTTAATGAAAATGAAAGTGGAAAGTGAAAAAGTTGGCTTAAGGCTCAACATTCCAAAAACGAAGATCATGGCATCTGGTCCCATCACTTCATGGGAAATAGATGGGGAAACAGTGAAAACAGTGTCAGAATTTATTTTGGGGGGCTCCAAAATCACTGCAGATGGTGACTGCAGCCATGAAATTAAAAGACGCTCACTCCTTGGAAGAATTGTCATGACCAAATTAGACAGCATGTTTAAAAGCAGAGACATTACTTTGCCAACAAAGGTCCGTCTAGTCAAGGCTATGTTTTTTCTGGTAGCCATGTATGAACGTGAGAGCTGGACTGTGAAGAAAGCTGAGCACCGAAGAACTGATGCTTTTGAACTGTGTGTTGGAGAAGACTCTTGAGAGTCCCTTGGACTGCAAGGAAATCCAACCAGTCTATTCTGAAGGAGATCAACCCCGTGATTTCTTTGGAAGGAATGATGCTAAAGCTGAAACTCCAGTACTTTGGCCACCTCATGCGAACAGTTGACTCATTGGAAAAGACTTTGATGCTGGGAGGGATTGAGGGCAGGAGGAGAAGGAGACGACAGAGGATGAGATGGCTGGATGGCATCACCGACTCGATGGACGCAAGTCTGAGTGAACTCCGGGTGTTGGTGATGGACAGGGAGGCCTGGCGTACTGTGATTCATGGGGTTGCAAAGAGTCGGACACAACTGAGTGACTGAACTGAACTATCTCTATTTCACTAAGGTCTTTTTGGGAGATTTGCCTTGTTTTTTGGTTTGGAATATACTTGCATGTCTGCTCATTTTGCCTGTCTCTCTTTGTTTATCTATATGTATTGTACAAAATGATTGCATCCCTCAGTCTTGAACAAGTGGGCTTGCAGGAGCTGTTCCATGTGGCCCATAAAAACAGACTCCCTGGCCCCCAGAGACAGGCTTTCTATGGACGTCCCTCTACACTGTGTGCCTGGCTGCTGTTAAAGAGTGAGAGGTTTGAAACGATTGTTAGTCCTGGTTGTGGCCTGGTTTCTGTGAAGAGTGGGCAGAGTTCAGGGTGTTGACTTGGATGGTTGTGGGTCAACTGCTACACAGGGATGGATGAACTTGGGTGCCTGCTCAGCTTGGTGGTGGCTCAGGAGCCATGTGAGATGGTTGGTACTCAGGGCACCCACCAATGTCTGTTATGGCTCAGCTGCTGTGATGCTTGGGTGAGATTAGGGGTATACTCATTTCAGCTCTGTGTGTGACTCTCAAGGCTAAGAGCCCTCACCCAGTCTAGTTGTGGTTCAGTATCTTCACAAGGTGGTGCTCACCCAACCTGGTGTGGCATCAATGCTGTGTGGGATGAATGCGATACAAGATGCTTACCCAGCCTACTTATGGCACGAGGGGCGGGCAGAGTATGCATTTTGGTACTAGCAGGTTTGGGGTGGGGGCACTGAAAATGGTGCTCATCAGCACTGTTTCCAGTTATAATGAGATTGCAAAATGGTATTCATCAGTATTTCCACCCCTGGATAAATTTCCTGCAGGTTCCTCTCTCTTCAGCAGCTTCTTTAAAAATGGGTCTCCTTTACTTGTAGTCTAGGTGTAGTCTAGGTCTGTTGCTTTTGCACTGGATCTCAGAGCCAGTTTCTTTGTATGCAAGCACATTAAGTACACTCATTTCAGCTCTGTGTGTGACGCTCAAGGCTAAGAGCCCTCACCCAGTCTAGTTGGGGTTCAGTATCTTCACAAGGTGGTGCTCACCCAACCTGGTGTGGCATCAATGCTTTGTGGGATGAATGCGATACGAGATGTTTACCCAGCCTACTTATGGCACGAGGGGCGGGCAGAGTATGCACTTTGGTACTAGCAGGTTTGGGGTAGGGGCACTGAAAATGGTGCTCATCAGCACTGTTTCCAGTTATAATGAGACTGCAAAATGGTATTCATCAGTATTTCCACCCCTGGATAAATTTCCTGCAGGTTCCTCTGTCTTCAGCAGCTTCTTTAAAAATGGGTCTCCTTTACTTGTAGTCTAGGGGCATTTCAGTCTGTTGCTTTTGCACTGGATCTCAGAGCCAGTTTCTTTGTATGCAAGCACATTAAGTGCAGGAACTCTTTTCATACCTTTCTATGATTCTCCTGGTCTTACTCTCCATTGATATACAAAACCATATGTTTTGTGGGGTTATCCTTCCAGTTAGATAAAATTATTATTTTTTTTATTTAATGGAACATCTAATAAAAAGATTTTTTCTTTATTTCACCTAAATTTCACCTAAAGGTCTTTACCTTAACAAGTCAATATTAATGATCCCTAATCTATAGGCCTTAGGAAGCATCACTACAAACAAAGCTAGTGGAGGTGATGGAATTCTAGTTGAGCTATTTCAAATCCTGAAAGATGATGCTGTGAAAGCACTGCACTAAATATGCCAGCAAATTTGGAAAACTCAGCAGTGACCACAGGACTGGAAAAGGTCAGTTTTCATCCCAATTCCAAAGAAAGGCCATGCCAAAGAATGCTCCAACTACCACACAACTGCACTCATCTCACATGCTAGTAAAGTAATACTCAAAATTCTCCAAGACAGTCTTCAGCAGTATGTGAACCGTGAACTTTCAGATGTTCCAGCTGGTTTTAGAAAAGGCAGAGGAGCCAGAGAACAAATTGTCAAAATCCGCTGGATCATGGAAAAAGCAAGAGAATTCTGGAAAAACATCTATTTCTGCTTTATTGACTATGCCAAAGCCTTTGATTGTGTGGATCACGATCAAATGTGTAAAATTCTGAAAGAGACAGGAATACCAGACCACCTGACCTGTCTCTTGAGAAACCTATATGCAGATCAGGAAGTAACAGTTAGAACTGGACATGGAACAACAGATTGGTTCCAAATAGGAAAAGGAGTATTCAAGGCTGTATATTGTCACCATACTTATTTAACTTATATGCAGAGTACATCATGAGAAATGCTGGACTGGAAGAAGCACAAGCTGGAATCAAGATTGCTGGGAGAAATATCAGTAACTTCAGATATGCAGATGACACCACCCTTATGGCAGAAAGTGAAAAGGAACTAAAAAGCCTCTTGTGAAAGTGAAAGAGGAGAGTGAAAAGGTTGGCTTCAAGCTCAACATTCAGAAAATAAAGATCATGGCATTTGGTCCCATCACTCTATGGGAAATCAATGGGAAAAAGGTGGAAACAGTGTCAGACTTTATTTTGTGGGACTCCAAAGTCACTGCAGAGAAGGCAATGGCACTCCACTCCAGTACTCTTGCCTGGAAAATCCCATGGACAGGGCAGCCTGGTGGGCTGCAGTCCATGGGATTGTGAAGATTCGGACAGGACTGAGCGACTTCACTTTCACTTTTCACTTTCATGCATTGGAGAAGAAAATGGCAACCCACTCCAATATTCTTGCCTGGAGAATCTCAGGGACAGTGGAGCCTGGTGGGCTGCTATCTGTGGAGTCGCACAGAGTCAGACACGACTGAAGCTACTTAGCAGCAGCAGCAAAATCACTGCCGATGGTGATTGCAGCCATGAAATTAAAAGTTATGACTGACCTAGATAGCATATTGAAAAGCAGAGACATTACTTTGCCAACAAAGGTCTGTTTAGTCAAGGCTATGGTTTTTCTGGTAGTCATGTGTGGATGTGAGAGTTGGACTGTGAAGAAAGCTGAGCACCAAAGAAATGATGCTTTTGAACTATGGTGTTGGAGAAGACTCTTGAGAGTCCCTTGGACTGCAAAGAGGTCCAACCAGTCCTTTCTAAAGGAGACCAGCCCTGGGATTTCTTTGGAAGCAATGATGCTAAAGCTGAAACTCCAGTATGTTGGCCACCTGTTGTGAAGAGTTGACTCATTGGAAAAGACTCTGATGCTGGGAGGGACTGGGAGCAGGAGGAGACGGGGACGACAGAGGATCAGATGGCTGGATGGCATCACTGACTCGATGAAAGTGAGTCTCAGTGAACTCCGGAAGTTGGTGATGGACAGGGAGGCCTGGTGTGTTGTGATTCATGAGGTTGCAAAGAGTGGACACGACTGAGTGACTGAACTGAACTGAACTGAATCATGCAACTAGAATCTTGGTATTTGGCCCTAACTCTTTCACTGATTAGCTATTGTGACCTTGGATGAGTAATCACTCTAGGTTTGACTGGCTTTGTTGGAAATACCGATTTGAACAAAATGGTCTCTTCTAGCTCTAAGTCAGTCATTATCCTATTTTTTGCTACTGGGTAAATAGTTTGACTAAGAATTTCAAATTAAAGCCCTTTCTTAAACATTATCTCTGATTTAACTTTTAGCTCCATGATTTTCTGAGGGTTTTCACTGGTATAGAAAAAAATGTTTTTTAATTATGAAATGCCATGAGAATCATCTATATCAATTCAGTAAGTACACAACTCTATGGCTCCTACTGATGAGCCAACATTTCAAACTTCTCATGATTGCTCTTTTTTTTTTTTTAAATGTGGCTTCCCTATACCACTGCTCTCTGAATATAATAACATCATCATCATTAATTATAATTACACCTAATCTGCCAGCTGGTGATTATTTTTCCTTCTCCATTCTTGACTTTTTATATTTGAGTATTTTTTTCTTTTTAAATTAACCTTCCCATCTGCAGTATATTTGAAACTTATAATAGTCTTCTTATTGCAAAAGTCTCTACAAGCCCTGCTTTCAAGGAGACATATACATGTGTATATGGAAGAAAATCAAAATCTTCAGGTTTTTGCTACTTGAATCTCACTGTAGCACTTCTACTTCTGTTCAAGTCAACCACTCTTCAAAGTGTGTCTATCTCTCTCATTCCAATAAAGCCTTACAAAAGGAATCCCCCCTTTAGTCATTTGGCTGTGCTTCATAAGCTTTTTACAAAAGACCACACGCTAATCTGCTATCACTAAGTAACTACATAACATTACTGTGAATGAGAATCTGGCCAATTACACATTTTCACAGACCTGCTATTAAGTTTCAAGTAATTGCTCAATTCTTGCATAACATGAGCTATTAACATAGCTTATCATGTAGCATGCTAGTATTGAATTTCCATCTGAGGGGTTATTTAATAATGGCATTGAAATAAAAAATGAAATCTGTAGACCCTGAGCAATATCACAGCTTTTACATGCTCTGCAGTCTGTAATAGCCTATTAGATAAAAGATAGTAATGTATTCTGGAAGAGCAAGTCCATTGACAATGAATAAAGGGCATGATTTTATTCTTGCTTCACAAAGAATGATGTCTGAATCTTTCTTAAAAGAATTATAGTCTTCAAGAGCTCCCAGACTTATATCCTTTTGCAGCTGGCATATAGGTCTTAATCTGTACAACTTCTTAAGAAGGAAAGCCAAGAATGTTTTGGAATACATAGAAAGATATCTAAAAACGTAGGTGTTTTGAAATGTTAAAGGCACTGAAAATTGTAATATCATTAATATATGCATATATACTGAAGAAGAAGGAAGAAGAAAAATATTTCATTCATGACATTTTGTAAGATTTACTACATATAGTTTTTAAAATGTATTTTCCACTAAAACAAATATTTACAATGTGAATGCTTTAAAATCTTAGCTTTATACATGTGTATATTTCTTAGATTTTCAAATCTTAGTTACTCAAATTTTTAACACTGGGACAGTTCAGTTAAGTTCAGTTGCTCAGCCGTGTCCGACTCTTTGCGACCCCATGAACTGCAGCACACACCAGGCCTCTTTGTCCATCACCAATTCCCGGAGTCCACCCAAACCCATGCCCATCGAGTCAGTGATGCCATTCAACCATCTCATCACCTGTCTTCCCCTCCTCCTCCTGCTCTCAATCTTTCCAGCATCAGGGCCATTTCAAATGATTCAGCTCTTCGCATGAGGTGGCCAAGGTACTGGAGTTTCAGCTTCAACATCAGTCCTTCCAATGAACACCCAGGACTGATTTCCTTTAGGATAGACTGTTTGGACCGCCTTGCAGTCCAAGGGACTCTCAAGAGTCTTCTCCAACACCACAGTTCAAAACCATCAATTCTTCGGTGCTCAGCTTTCTTTATAGTCCAACTCTTACATCCATACATGACCACTGGAAAAACCATAGCCTTGACTAGATGGACCTTTGTTTGCATAGTAATGTCTCTGCTTTTAAATATGCTGTCTAGGTCGGTCATAACTTTCCTTCCAAAGAGTAAGCGTCTTTTAACTTGATGGCTGCAGTCACCATTGACAGTGATTGTGGAGCCCAGAAAAATAAAGTCAGCCACTGTTTCCATTGTTTCCGCGTCTATTTCCCATGAAGTGATGGGACCAGATGCCATGATCTTTGTTTTCTGAATGTTGAGCTTTAAGCCAATTTTTTCACTCTCCTCTTTTACTTGCATCAAGAGGCTCTTTAGTTCTTCTTCACTTTCTGCCATAAGGGTGGTGTC